>JAAAWM010010292.1:0-37772 GCA_036873465.1 Thinopyrum obtusiflorum | reverse complement strand
TATAGGGATAGATCGAGACGCTTAATAGGACTTTCACAAAGCACATACCTTGGCAAAAGTTTTGAAGAAGTTCAAAATAGATCAGTCAAAGAAAGGGTTCTTGCCTGTGTTGCAAGGTGTGAAGTTGAGTAAGACTCAAAACCCGACCACGGCAGAAGATAGAGAGAGAATGAAAGTCATTCCCTATGCCTCAGCAATAGGTTCTATAAAGTATGCCATGCTGTGTAGCAGACCTGTTGTGTCCCTTGCCATGAATTTGGCAAGGGGGTATGATAGTGATCCAGGAGTGGATCACTAGATAGCGTTCAAAGTTATCCTTAGTTACCTAAGAGGACTAAGGAAATGTTTCTCGGTTATGGAGGTGATAAAGAGTTCGTCGTAAAGGGTTCCGTCGATGCAAGCTTTGACACCGATTCGGATGACTCTGAGTCTCAATCTGAATACATATTGAAAGTGGGAGCAATTAGCTAGAGTAGCTCCATACAGAGCTTTGTAGACATAGAAATTTGCAAAATATATACGGATCTGAATGTGACAGACCCGTTGACTAAACTTCTCTCACAAGCAAAACATGAGCACACCTTAAAAACTCCTTGGGTGTTGGTCACATGGCGATGTGAACTATGGGTGTTAATCACACGATGATGTGAACTAGATTATTGACTCTAGTGCAAGTGGGAGACAGATGGAAATATGCCCTAGAGACAATAATAAAATGGTTATTATTATATTTCCTTAATCATGATAAAGATTTATTATTCATGCTAGAATTGTATTGACCGGAAACTTAAATACATGTGTGGATACATAAAGAAATACCGTGTCCCTAGTAAGCCTCTACTAGACTAGCTCGTTGATCAAAGATGGTTAAGGTTTCCTAACCATAGACATGTGTTGTCATTTGATAACGGGATCACATCATTAGGAGAATGATGTGATGGACAAGACCCATCCGTTAGCTTAGCATATTGATTGTTCAGTTCATTGCTATTGCTTTCTTCATGTCAAATACATATTCCTTCGACTATGAGATTATGCAACTCCCGGATACTGGAGGAATACCTTGTGTGCTATCAAACATCACAACGTAACTGGGTGATCATAAAGATGATCTACAGGTATCTCTGAAGGTTTTTGTTGAGTTGGCATAGATCGAGATTAGGATTTGTCACTCCAAGTATCGGAGAGCTATCTCTGGGCCCTCTCGGTAATACACATCATAAGCTTGCAAGCAAATGACTAAAGAGTTAGTTACGAGGTGATGTATTATAGAACGAGTAAAGATACTTGCCGGTAACGAGATTGAACTAGGTATGAAGATACCGACGATCGAATCTCAGGCAAGTAACATACCGATTGACAAAGGGAATTACGTATGTTGTCATAACGGTTCGACCGATAAAGATCTTCGTAGAATATATAGGAACCAATATGGGCATCCAGGTTCCACTATTTGTTATTGACCGGAGAGGTGTCTCGGTCATGTCTACATAGTTCTCGAACCCGTAGGGTCCGCACGCTTAACGTTCGTTGACGATATAGTGTTATATGAGTTATATGATTTGGTGACCGAATGTTATTCGGAGTCCCGGATGAGATCACGGGAATGACGAGGAGTCTTGAAATGGTCTAGAGGTAAAGATTGATATATAGGACGATGGTATTCGGACACCAGAAGAGTTTCGGAGTGCACCGGGTAGTCATCGGGTCGCCGGAAGGGGTTCCAGACACCCCCGGTAAGTGTATGGGCCTAATGGGCCAAAGGAGGGGACAGACAAGCCCACTAGGGGGCTGGCGTGCCCCTCTCCTTGGCAGTCCAGCCCTAGGGGAAGGAAAGAGGAGGGGTGGCCCCTCCTGCCTTTCCCTCCTCGTGATAGAAAGGAAAGGGGGGGCGCCTCCTCCTCCTGCCTTCCTCCCGCACTCATATATGGAAAGGGTACGCGGCTTGGGGAAGACCCAAGTAGGATTCGGCCCTACTTGGGGCGCCCCTTGGCCTCTCTCCTCTCCCCCCCCCCACCTATATATATGTGGGAGGGGGCGCCACACAGGACCATGACAATTGTTTAGCCGTGTGCGGCGCCCCTCTCCACCGTTTACACCCTCGGTCATATTTTCGTAGTGCTTAGGCGAAGCCCTGTGGAGATAGCATCACTATCACCGTCACCACGCCATCGTGCTGCCGGAACTCATCCACTACCTCGCCATCTTGGTGGATCAAGAAGGCGTGGATGTCACCGAGCTGAACGTGTGCGGAACGCGGAGGTGCCGTACGTTCGGTACTCGATCAGTTGGATCACGAAGAAGTTCGACTACATCAACCGTGTTACTAAACGCATCCGCTTACGGTCTACGAGGATACGTAGACACACTCTCCCCCTTGTTTCTATGCATCTCCATGGATAGATCTTGCGTGTGCGTAGAAAATTTTTGTTTTCCATGCAACGTTTCCCAACAGTTTCCCCGGCGGAATCGGCCGGAGAGTAAAAGTGCTCTTGCCATGGTTCCGCCTCGAGATGGTGGTGGAAAGTCCCGAAAGTGTTCTCTTGATTTTTTTTTAGGGAAAATGGGAGTATATGACCAAAGGACGTCGGGGGAGGAGCTCTGTGGACCCCACAAGCCTGGATGGCGCGGCTTGGGGTTGGCCGCGCCCCCTGGGTTTTTCGGCCCCCTGTTGCACTTCTTCGTTGCACCTTTCTTCCAGTATTTTTAATATATTCCAAAAGAAATCTCCGTAAAAATTCACTTCATTTTGAGCTCCAAAGAATTGCCATCTCTGTTGTAGTTGTTCAGGTCAGAATTCTACCTGACGATAATCTCCCTCCTTTGATGTATCTTGCATTTTAAGAGAGAAAAGCCACTAGAATTGCTTCATATTATGAAATATAGCATCAAAAAAAAGTAGGAAATTATGATGCAAAATGGATGTATCTGCTACAACCGTAAGGCTAGGAGTCGCGACGTCGCTGATAATTTTTATGTGAGCTCAAGAGGGAGCTGCAACCGGATGCTGCAACCAATGCAGTGTGTTGATGGGACCGGCGACGTCGAAAGCTACAACGACGAGTATGCTAGCCTCAAGCGGGAGTTGCAACCGGTCTCCGTTGACGCTGTAACCAGTGCAGTGTGGCCCTGGGCCCGGCGATGTGAGAAGTTACAATGGCGGGAGTAGGTAGTTGATGCATGCATCACCGCTGATGCTGCGACCGTTGGACGGAAATGTTGGGATCCCCGAGAGAATTTGTTCAGACGTCAGGCCGAGTTGTTGGAACGGCAGGACCAGATGTTGTAACCACCGGACAGAGATGTTGGGACCACCAAGAGAAATTGTTGCAACCATCAGGCCGAGATTTTGACACCGTAGGGTTGAGATGTTGCGACTGTCAGGGCGAGATGTTGAAACCATAGGGCTGAGATGTTGCAACCGTGGGCATGGGTCATGTGTGTCAACAAGTGGCGGCTAGGCGTCACAAGTGGTAGCGATTCTAGAACCGGCGGCCTTGATTGCTAGAGCCGGCTGCGAGGTGATGCAAGCAGGGGACTACGCTGATCGCTGCTACTGTTAGAGATATAACACGATATATAGACACACACACACACACACACACACACACAGGTGACCTAGGTCAATACTGATCCATACCGGGGGGGGCAAGCACCCCTCCAGGCGTCTCTGTCAGGCCTCGCTCCGCTCGCTCATCAGAAGTTAGCATTTATCTTTATACTTGAATTTGGATCATAACATCACAGATACGAACACAAGCGCCCTCCGTTACGGTCGACGATGGAGCGGCCAAGGCGAGCGTGCGGGAGGCCGCAGGGCGAGCATCATGGTGTGAGGCGGGGCGCGCATAAGATGAAAGACAGGAGAGAGAGAGGATTTATTTTTATTTTTATTTTTGCGCGGGGAAGAAGACGGACAAAAACGACAAATATAACTTGTGGTCGAAATCAATTCACAAACTGAACTCTTGGCCAAAAAAATTCGCTCCGCTGACCCTTTCGTGTAACGCCCGACAGCCATGTGCCACACTACACTGTGCAGCGCCTGACTGACAGGCGCTACACGCCTGGCCAGCGTCGCACCTTAGGCCAGCTGAAAATTGCTAAGTCAGTGTAAAACGTCTAAGAGCTACGCGCTACATTATACAACGTAGCGCCTAGTGTCTAGGCGTTGCACTAGTAGTTGCACTATTTGCCACTACAAGATGAAGCGGCCACTAGTGCAACGCCTAGCGTATAATGTAGCGTCTAGCTCTCAGGCGTGTACACTGACTTGGTAATTTTCGGACAGTCCGGGGTGCGATGCTGGCCAGACGTGCAACGCCTGTCACTCAGGCGCTGCACAGTGTAGTGTGGCGCCTGGCTGTCAGACGCTACACGAAAGGGTTAGCGGAACGATTTTTTTTTACCAACAGTTCAGTTTGTGAATTGATTTCGACCACATATCAGAACAGTGATTTTTGCCGAGAAGACGACCCTCGCGCCGATCGTAGGCGGCATACAACAAACGAATCGTGCGGCTGGCAGGGTCGCTGTCGTCTGCTTAGCAGTCCTCTTTAATCGCCACCCAGGGATCATTTACTACTCTGAACACCGAAGGTAACGTGCGTTCCCGTTACAGTGGAAATTCGTGGCGACGCACAGGCTTGCGCAATGAGGCTGCTCACAAGGTGTTCGACGAAATGCCGCGCTAAGCTTAAGCCCGTGCTACGCACGGATGCCGTACTCCGCGCGCTCTCGTTGGGCGGGGCTAGCATGGGCGTCGGTACCAGAGGGATCCACTTCGTGCCCGGTCCGGCCTCCGAGGAGGAGCAAGAGCGCGTCCCGCCGTCCCGGGGCTGGTACCCGGCCGCCTACGCCAGGCTGCTCCGTCTCGCGGGGTCGCTCCAAGGCGTCGACCTCGTAGATGGCGACCTGCGGGACGCCGCGACGGGATCCCTTGTCACCGATGTGCACGCCCTCGCCCGGGTGGAGCACTTCGACGCCCTCGCGGGTGAGTTCGCCGCGACCCGGCGCGGGCCGCCGCTCAAGACGACGGCGCTGAGCTCGCTCACGAAGGTCTGCGACGTTCTCGGCGTGTCGGCGCAGCGGCGGAAGAACGTGCGGCTGACGGTCTGCCCGCAGGTGACGCAGCACCACGTCTGGCGCGGCGCGCTGGAGGAGGTGCTCAGGGACCTTCGAGCAGACATGGGCGCGCTGGAACCCCCGTCCCCGGCGATTCGGATGGCGGAACAGATCGCATCGGCCTGCGCCAGCTTCCTGTCGGAGACCGCGGACGCGGCGACGTCCTCCTCGCCGTCCTGGATGCGCCCAACGCCGTACAGGAGGCCGTCCCCTGCGCCGCCGCCGGCAAAGACATGGCAAGAAGTACTGGACATGTTCACTGACCTGGGGAAGAGCCTGGCAACCGACGAGCGGCTAGCCGGGCACGCGCAGAAGGTGGAGGCCATGAAGGAGGGGCTGTACCAGATACGCGACATCATTGTCGAGAGGGACATCGCCTTCAAGGAGGCGCGCCACCAGGACTGCCTGGTGCAGAGGAACCTGTCCAAGAACCTGGGGCACTCGTCCCGGGGCCTCTACACGCTGCTGCTCTTCTACCTCTACGGCACTGTCCGGGACATCGAGGTGCATATCGGCAAATGCCTGTCCGGCAAGGAAGGCAAGAATGTCACCATACACGCCGTGAAATTCCTCGTCGACGGCGGTGAACTCGCGGTCCGGAGCGGCATCAAGCAGCTGAGCCGCGCTCTCCGTGTCTTCAGCTTTGTCTGGGAAGCAGCAAATACTGACACTGGGACTATCAACGATATCGTCGTCAAGAAAGGTGAGGGTGCCAAGGGAGTACTGAAGCTGCAAGGGCATCTGTGGGGCCTTGGTGTTGAGGAGAAGACGGTGACATACAGAGGGGATGTTTTCAAAGTGCATCAGATAAAGCTGCCCTGATTTTCTCCAAATTCGCAACACCTTATCTGTGAATCACCGAGCTTCTGAAGATTAGTAGAAACCTGTATTCATTCAAAACTGATCATACGAGGGACACAACAGATACAGGTACAGCCTGAAATGCCATTCTCTCTTTTTCTGAACAAAAATGCTATTGTTTTTCACTACATCTCATTTTCTGAATTTGTACAAAGGACGAGGCAACTGTATCCTGAGGGGAGATACGTACAGAAAGGGCAAAACAGAAAGCAAAAAAGACACCTTTGTCCTCCTAAATTCTAACACCATAGCTTATGGAGTATCTTTTCTCCCAGTATACAAAACATGTATGTTTGGAATTTCTACAATCTTCTTGGAGAATCAAATGTTTGCGTTTTCTGGCGAGGGGTTTCGAGCCACGGGTCTGTGAGATAGTTGCTTGGCCGCGTAGGGTAGAGCACATTGTTGATAGGGCTGTAGTTGGCTGCTCCAGCCGAATATGCTGGATGCGGAGGTGATGGCAAACAACTCCGGTTCGACTGCCTGTACTGCCGTAACGGGCTAGTGCATGGTGAGACGGGTAGCGACATGTTCATACGCACATTGGATGCGCTGCTGGAAAAATCAGATTAGCAGATTCTGTTAGACAATGGAAGAGATGTAATTTACCATATTTTAGCAAAAGTAGTAAACGAGAACATACATGGCAGAGACCCTGCGAGTTGATATCGAAGGAATAGAAGATGCTGGCACCACTAAGTTTCTCATCCTGAGATTAGTATCTCGTAGAGGTGATAAGCTTCTGTAGGATGACAACTCAATGCTCGTCTTTACCTGAAATTTAATCATAGTGGTAAGAAATCAAAGGACACCACACTCGATATTGACGCTACTAATATGAGAGATAATGTCATCTAGCCATAACTGGTTATCATACATAGCACAAGCACAGGCAGATTTCATAATATGGACCACTATTTGACAGTGCGTAGTCATAGACTGTAGACGTACCGTGGCTTTGCTGCCATCAGTGGAAGTTGGGAACATATCCCTAGTAATGCCAGAGCCAGACCTAGAGGACCTAACTGAAGCTTGGTCTTTCACCCAAGGATGTTCTATTAATTGAGCAGCAGTTGGGCGCGCAGCAGGATCTCGCTGCAAGCAGAGTTTCAAAAAGCTTTTCGCTTCAGAAGAAAGATGATCTGGGATATCAGGTATATCTTCGCTGTTTCCAATTTTGAATATTGCAGCCACCTGTGAAATCAATTACAAAAGCTTAGCAGACAATCAGAAGAAGAACGACCACCATAGCTATGTAAAATTGTCATAACACTCACCCCTTCGTACTGACTCCATGGAGGCCTTGCAGTAGCCATCTCAAGAATGGTGCAGCCAAGGCTCCAAATGTCCACTGACAGGCTATATCCATTGGTATTCATGATAACCTGGGAAATAAATAGATATCAGCTGGTGTTCAACTAACAAGGGAAAATACATGGGAAAATTACAGTAGCCTCAACTAACAAGGGAAAATACATGGGAAAATTACAGTAGCCTTACCTCTGGAGCCATCCAGTAGGGGCTTCCTTTGAAAGATTTGATGGATGTGTATGCTGATATCTGTATAAATAAAATATACATTTAACCACCTGACGTCTGTATACAAAAAAAAGTAAGATCATTGACACAGTATTAGTACTTACATGCTTGGCCATACCGAAATCTGCAAGTTTGATGTCACCATTAGGATCTACAAGTATATTTGCTCCTTTGATATCCCTGTGAGAAAGGTAAGTTTTCATCAATAAGTAAGAAAGGCGTGATGTTTTTCAAAAATAAATGGTCATCTTATTCTATTTACTTTGATGACTACTCAGTACCTGTGCACTGTATTCCGCCCATGCAAGTATGCAAGGCCAGAAAGGATCTGTGCAGTGTAGTTCCGGAGGACGGTCTCCCCAAATGGACCATATTCTTGAAGCAACTTATGTATAGAGCCCCCAGAAACAAACTCAAGATAGACTGAGAGTGTTTCACTAGACTGCATTGCAATATGAAACTTATTCAGGCAAAAGGGTAAATCTGCAAATAAAGTGGGACACTTCATTGTTTGCACTACAGTTGTTTACTGGTTTATGATTGGAAATAAATATTCTAATATATCTAACGAAGTAACCATTGCAGCACCACCTAACTTTCAGATAAAATATTATAGTGACTGTGATTGCTTGGGTAATTTATTTATATTTTATTTATTTGCGAATAAAATTGATGATAATGTTACATGTTCTATCGAGAATAAAGCATGGAAGATCGTCATATGTTTTGTATTTACCAGTTCGCTGCCATAGTACTGCACAATGTTTGGATGCGAAAGCTGATTCAGGAGCAGCATTTCCTGTCAATAAAGAGCAGTGTCAGTATGAAAGAACTAACTTCCGTTACATGAGAATGATGCTGACTAAGACAATATGCTCCAAAGATGATACCTGATTTAGCTGCCTCAGACACTCTTTTGAGTTTGAATCATCAGCAATAACCTTAACCTCTTTAATTGCACACATTTGGCCACCTTCACTGCATTACATTTAGAGTGCAGTTAAGTATACTGTACAAAGGGAAGGTTCAGTTGCTGAAGAAGAGGAGAAAATAGAAGACTCTAGCATCAAACTGCGAACCTGTTGAATCCGAGGTATACTTGCCCAAATGTACCACTGCCTAACAACTTCCCCTTCTTCCATTGTGAATGGAGGGACCGGGAAGATGTGCACGGCGAGCCTGGCGGAAGAGGAAGTGGGTGTGGTGAGCTTGAGCTCCGTGCATCCTCTTGCCACGCAGTAGGGGATCCTGGGCATTGCCCGAATGCTCTTGAATGCACAGGTGAGGTTGGACAGTTTTTGCCTCTTGAACTAGGGGGAGAGCTGGGCATCCGTGTAGCAAACACAATTTCTGTCGATTTTCGGCCATGACAGTACGTCGTTCGATCACTTGGAAGATCCAAAATGTTGGATTGAAATTCTTTCCTTGGAGAAACTGAGGGTTCATCACACGATCTGTTATTCTCCGAAGCCAGATTATTTACGACAAAGGGCCCTTCTTCTAGCACAAGACTTTGTTTCCGAGAATCAATGGCCGGTGTTCTATTTGCATCTGATATCCTATTGAATTAAGCATGGAAATCAAGTCAGTTGAAACGCACATCTATGAACCAATCACTTGGCATCAGTAGTACATTTTTTAAAGCATTCTAGAGCTATCATATCTTAACACATAATTGGGATTGAAGGAATGTCGTTTAGTAATATTCTTTATTCGAAAGAAGAAAAGGTCAACAAGCATTGTCGCCTATGCTTGTAGCACACGGCGATAAGTTGGGCCACAGAGTTCGAGACTAATTTGCACAATAACAAATTCCAGATGAGATTTGCAAATCGGCTGATGGAACTGCCTTGAAAAATTAATCGAACAACAATTAAAACAGCAACGAAAAATCACCGTAAAGACATCACTAATCCAGTACCAAACGCAAACGGAGATCCAAACGATAAGGATTCAGTGTTGGAACCAAGAAAACAAGTTTTCATCTCTGTTGACAGCAAAACCAAACCCATCGAACAAACCCCAGGCAATAGCCTGAATTTTTATTAAAAAAAAGGTATGAATCAAGGATCCAAGAAGATCCATTTTTCATTCAGGCTAACAGGGCGGCAGAATCCGGTTCCAATTAGATTCGCCCGCTAACTAATCAAAGAATAAATCAGAGCATGGACACATAACTTTCGGGAGTAAAACCAGAGAAACATCAAAGCTGCAGCTCCGAGAAAAGCAGCCACAAAAACCTAATCTGAAACCCAAACAGATGTCAAGAACAGCTCAACACCACCTCCAATTGCCCACTGACGGCATATATATTCAACAAAAAGAATAAGAACAATAATTCAGCAGAACAGCAACTAGTACGCCACGCCTAGCGCCCCCAAAACAAAAACTTTACACCGAATTCAACACGAGAGCACGAGCAAAAGCTCTCGAACTTTTAGCCTGTGTGTGAAGCAACCAACCAACCACCCAAACTCAGCAGATTAACTACCGGACCAACTAGTATGTACTCTGGTGGTGATCAGTATGGCGCTGCCTCTCACCTGTAAATTCCGAGATCCAGCGGCTCGTCGGACGCCGCGGATGACCCGAGCGACGAGCTGCCCCCGCTTGAAGCGGACGCCGACGCGGACGCGGGGGCGGAGGCCGACGGCATGGACGCCGGCCGCGGGAGCGGGTGCCCGACGGCCGGCGCCGGCTGCTGCAGCTGCTTCCCGCGGCCTTCCCTGCCGATAAGCGCCTCGTCGAAGCTGCTCGCCTTCTTGTTCTTCCTGTCCTTCTCCCCGTCTCTGCCGACCGGAATTGTGCCGGCGTCCCCCGCCGGCGCCGCCGCCTTGCTCTTGCTCCTGCCCTTGCCCTTCCACCACGCCGGCATCCTGCCTCCCGCACGGCTCCGTCGGCCGTGCAGCGCTCGTCCGTCCGCGAGAGCTAGTCCACAGAGAGAAGAGATGTGGGGGAGAGAGAGAGAGGGGTGAAATGGCTATCGTCGTCGAGGGAGCAGGAGGTGGGAGACAGGGAGGCGTACACGCGCGAGAGGAGAGGAGAGGAGAGGGAACGAGGAGCGAGAGGGGGCGCGGACTCTTGTAACGACCGGGGTCCCCTCCGCGGGCCCCATGCGCGGCGCTGCCCGCTTGGTCCCACCTGCGCAGCCCCCGTTGGTTGTCTCGAGCTCCCTCACCCTGTGCGTGCGCGTAGCGATATCTGTCTCCTGCCTGGAAGCTGCACACGTAGGCGGGTAGCGATGGGGTCACGATCTTTTGTGACCGGTAGGCGGGACCCGCCAGTTGTTGGGGCGGCTGGCGCGGGGGACCATGTTGCGTCGCTGCGTGTGGGGCCCACGAGCACGGTGGTGGCGTGGATGTGGCGTGACGTGGCCGGTGGGGCCGACAGGGACGCGCTGCTAGAAGCACGCGGAGCGGAGTGGTTGCCGGCTGCAGGAAGAGGTCTTGTTTCCTTGATCACTCACTGGCTGCCGGCAGAGCGATTAGTGAGCACTGATGCTATTAAGTTCAAAAGAAGAGCAATGGTGATGTTTTAGTGGTGACACGAGAGGGTCTCCCAGGCTGGGATTACTCGACATGCCTCTCTTTTTTTCTTTCTTGCAAATAGGTGTTGCCTTCAAATTAGTTTGAAACCTAAACTGAAAAGGCCGGTTAAAAATGAACTTTGGACTCCTAATACCTACTACTAAAGTTAATACAAAATTGAGTCACTTATTTTGAGATGGAGGGAGTAGAATCAAAACTTTGTGCTTTTGCTCCTTTGGTGTTGTTTGGATACATGAATGTTCAAGAAGCCAGATTTCCTGAAACGCGATTTTTGTTGTAATCACCTAAAAACATGTATGGATTATCTAACCAAACCATGAATAAATATAAATACTCCCTCCGTCCCATAATATAAGAACGTTTTTGACACTAGTGTAGTGTCAAAAACGTTCTTATATTATGGGACGGAGGGAGTAAGTTTTACAAAAGCCTAAAAGGCCAATTTTAGAAAAACAAAACGAGTTTATACGTCCACTGGGGCACGTCTCGACGGTGATGGGGTGGCGGCCTTGGCATTCTTTGGCAAGACCTTCGAGCAATGAGAATAGTGGTCGTCGTGTTTTGGTTTGCCAAGAACCTGTCTTGCCGAATAAGCCGCGCTGTCCAGGGATATACATTTTTAGAGCAGTTTATAGAACTTGTGTAATATATCTTGCTCATAAATTTGTGTAATATCTGTTGTTTATACATTTTCGAGGCAGATTATATGGTATATCTCCCGAGACACACTCCCATATGTGGCATGTTTAGTTAGCATACAATATATAGGTTTTTTTTCTTTTTGAGGGGACAATATATAGGTGGGGGGGGGGGGGGGGGGGGGGGGGGGGGGGGGGGGGGGGGGGGGGGGGGGGGGGGGGGGGGGGGGGGGGGGGGGGGGGGGGGGGGGGGGGGGGGGGGGGGGGGGAACTTTATAAATTCAAGGTTAAAACAGACTTTACTCCCACAGAAATGAATAACCAGACCTTTTTTTTTATCACACGCTCCTGTTCGTGAAAGTCATCTCCCACAATTGTACGATCTGGTTTTCTTCGTGTTGCGACACCACTGCAAAAACATATGTTCACTTTTGTGTCGACGTACTACCTTCATTTCTAAATATAAAACGTTGGGGCAGTTTGTAGATGGAGTACTTCTAACTTGCGCAACAATATTGATACACAATCTCAGAAGAAGAAGAAAATTATATTAATACGTGGTATTAAAAACTGATCGTAGGTGTGATGATGTTGATTATAATATGTCGAGACGATAGACAAGATGAGTAGTACTAGTAAGCACGCAGTAGCACTCCACCTATGAGCACGCCATTTTTTAATCTTATTTTCTGTGGGCAAATTATGCTCCTCATACTTCAGCGAAATTGAGTAGATACGCAGAGAACAGCTCGAGTAGCCGTCGCGTCTCCCGCCCCCGCTATGATCACCCGCAAAAAAGATCAACGTACGATATTTTTATCGTCGATCAAGGCACGGAATGCGAGGTTCATGCACGTCCGCGCGCGCACGCAGGCGGGAGTGCAGCGGCCGCCGCCGTGGCTTCGCGGCTGGTTCGATTCGTCTTGCCTTTTCGCCCGGGCGCCGGCCGAGGTGGCACGTCACCTCCGGGCGGTTGAGTGAGTGAGGAGGGAGCGAGCGTGAGTGGAGGGATGGCGCGCGCCCACCACCGTGCCACGCACCCGTCACCACAGCACCACTTGCGCCGATCTCTCGCTGTCGTCCCTCGCGTGGATGGATGGCTTTTAACTCGATCAGCGTCACATGGGAAATATGCACGCAGAAGTCGCCGTCCGCCTAATTCCGCGGCCCCCGCGCGCGCGTGGAGAAACTTCTAGCACAGGGAGCTGCTATGCGCATTTGGTGTCTCGAGCGAGGAAAAATGATACGTGCTGCTCCACATGGTAGTACTGGATGAGATATTTTCGGTATCTTTACTCGTTCGCATGAATTTGGCAACGACTAGATCCTTCCCAATCACTCGCATGCACACATATCGGCTCCTAATCATACGAATGATCTCTTACACCTCGTTTGGCACCTATCATTTGTGCCGGAATTCACGGATTCCATTTCTGCTTTGTTCGGTTAATCCCATCCTGTCAGCAGCCCCGGCGCTGTGACTGATAGCGAAGATGATCAAGTCAAGACACGAGAAACAACAACTCCAGCTCGTGAACCGGAGGCCCGGCCCACTCGACAACGTAACCTTCCCCAGTGGCTTGCAGGCCCAGACTGGGCCCGTTAACAGGATGTAACGGCAGCATTCATATACGCGTGTGTGTGTGAGACTGAGATCTGGGATTGGAGTTGGTGGCTTCGGCCTGACTTGTAGCTCGATGTGTGGGAGGTTGGAAGGATAATCCATGGCTACGGCCAAATTCGAGTGAACCCTAGCCAGTGCTTACATTTGGCATCAGAGCCGTTCCGATCCTGGAGATTCCCCGCCACTCGCACGCTACCCGTCTTCGTCGTCGGGAGGAGGCCATGGACAAGCTCTCGGCGGAAGGGAGGAACATCCACGAGATCCTCAAATCTTCGATCTCCGACGACCTCGACCACCGTTTCAAGGTACATGGCGACGACCTGCTCAAATCCATGACCAAGTTACTGCAGGACACAACACGCACCTTGGATGGCCTGATTTCCTCCCGGATCGATGGCGTCCGTTCCGAGATCAACATGGATATGGAGCAGATCCGCCAAGAGATGGACCGTCCCGACAAGTTAGAAGGGGACCAGAGGCTAGAGAGTTCGTCCGGAGTCCGTGATGCGGCCTCAGGTCGGGAGGGCTTTTCGTCAGAATTCGCAGCCCAGGACCGGATCCAGAGAGGAAAGGGGCACCAACTGTATGTGCCACCCCCAGCGCGAGGGCTGCGGGATCTCCAATCCCCATGCGACACTCAGTCACCCAGAGAATTCGCCGTTGGAGAAGTGGTTGAGCAATTCCATTCAGGTCCGAGAGTTGAGCTGCCCAAATTTGATGGAACCAATCCCAGGTTATGGCAGGCGAGATGCGAAGACTATTTCAGGCTATGGAGCACTCCAAATGGCAGATGGGTTTCCTATGCGACATCACAGTTCGAAGGTGCTGCTGCCCGCTGGCTGGAATCCATACAGAGGCGATCCCCTCATCTGAATTGGTCTGAATTTTGTCAAGTTCTGCAGAACAGGTTCGAAAGAAACCAACATCGGAATTTGTTGAGGAAAATGTTCAGAATCGCACAAACTGACAGTGTGGAAGAATATGTGGAGCAGTTCGCCGAACTCTATGATCAGTTGACAGCATACGAGGACAATCCAGATGCACTACACTACACTACCCGATTCATTGATGGCCTTAAACCTGGAGTACGGATGGCCATCGCAATGCAGAAACCCCATGGTCTGGACATAGCCTACGAATTGGCTCTCCTGCATGAGGAGTTGGGGGAGAGCACGGGTCTACAGTTGCTAGGCAACAGTAAGAGAATTACTGCCCCTGTCATTACCACTAGCTCCAGAGCGCGCAGTACTGAGGACAGGAGGAACTATGACAGCTCTAAACACGGCACTACTGATGAGAAGTGGGCTAATCTGAGAAATTATAGGAAGGCCAAGGGCTTGTGTTTTATTTGTGGAGAGAAATGGTCTAAGGACCATCAATGCAAGTCAACAGTGCAGTTACATGTAGTGCAAGAGTTAATTGAACAACTCCAGGGCCCAACTACAACTTCTCCTGACAACACTGATAGTGATTCTGATAAGCTCATGCTTATTTCAGCTGCTGCTTGTGAACAGGGTGAAGGAAATATGCCCTAGAGGCAATAATAAAGTTATTATTTTATTTCCTTATATCATGATAAATGTTTATTATTCATGCTAGAATTGTATTAACCGGAAACTTGATACATGTGTGAATACATAGACAAAACAAAGTGTCCCTAGTATGCCTCTACTAGACTAGCTCGTTAATCAAAGATGATTAAGTTTCCTGACCATAGACATGTGTTGTCATTTGATGAACGGGGTCACATCATTAGGAGAATGATGTGATGGACAAGACCCATCCGTTAGCTTAGCATAATGATCGTATAGTTTTATTGCTATTGCTTTCTTCATGACTTATACATGTTCCTCTGACTATGAGATTATGCAACTCCCGAATACCGGAGGAACACCTTGTGTGCTATCAAACGTCACAACGTAACTGGGTGATTATAAAGATGCTCTACAGGCATCTCCGAAGGTGTTTGTTGAGTTGGCATAGATCGAGATTAGGATTTGTCACTCCGAGTATCGGAGAGGTATCTCTGGGCCCTCTCGGTAATGGTCATCACTATAAAGCCTTGCAAGCAATGTGACTAATGAGTTAGTTGCGGGATGATGCATTACGGAACGAGTAAAGATACTTGCCGGTAACGAGATTAAACTAGGTATAGTGATACCGACGATCGAATCTCAGGCAAGTAACATACCGATGACAAAGGGAACAATGTATGTTGTTATGCGGTTTGACCGATAAAGATCTTCGTAGAATATGTGGGAGCCAATATGAGCATCCAGGTTCCGGTCTTGGTTATTGACCGGAGATGAGTCTCGGTCATGTCTACATAGTTCTCGAACCCGTAGGGTCCGCACGCTTAACGTTCGATGACGATTGGTATTATGAGTTTATGTGATTTGATGTACCGAAGGTTGTTCGGAGTCCCGGATGTGATCACGGACATGACGAGGAGTCTCGAAATGGTTGAGACATAAAGATTGATATATTGGACCATGTTATTCGGACACCGGAAGTGTTCCGGAGAGTTTCAGATAAAACCGGAGTGCCGGAGGGTTACCGGAACCCCCCCGGGAAGTTATGGGCCTTAGTGGGCCTTAGGGGAGAGAGAGGGCTGTGGCCAGGAGGTGGCGCCCCCCCCCCCCCAAGGGGAGTCCGAATAGGACAAGGGGAGGGGGCGCGGCCCCTCTTTCCCTCTCCCTCTCCTTCCTTCTCCTCCTAGTTGGACTAGGAAAGGGGAAACCTACTCCTACTACACTACAAAAAAAAGACGCATCCGTGACATTTTGGGCCGAACGAAATTTTTTTCTGTCATACTTATGACACTTCTATGACAATAATTATGACAAAACACGGTATCATCATAGATGTGGTGGGGGGGGGGGGGGGGGGGGGGGGGGGGGGGGGGGGGGGGGGGGGGGGGGGGGGGGGGGGGGGGGGGGGGGGGGGGGGGGGGGGGGGGGGGGGGGGGGGGGGGGGGGGGGGGGGGGGGGGGGGGGGGGGGGGGGGGGGGGGGGGGGGGGGGGGGGGGGGGGGGGGGGGGGGGGGGGGGGGGGGGGGGGGGGGGGGGGGGGGGGGGGGGGGGGGGGGGGGGGGGGGGGGGGGGGGGGGGGGGGGGGGGGGGGGGGGGGGGGGGGGGGGGGGGGGGGGGGGGGGGGGGGGGGGGGGGGGGGGGGGGGGGGGGGGGGGGGGGGGGGGGGGGGGGGGGGGGGGGGGGGGGGGGGGGGGGGGGGGGGGGGGGGGGGGGGGGGGGGGGGGGGGGGGGGGGGGGGGGGGGGGGGGGGGGGGGGGGGGGGGGGGGGGGGGGGGGGGGGGGGGGGGGGGGGGGGGGGGGGGGGGGGGGGGGGGGGGGGGGGGGGGGGGGGGGGGGGGGGGGGGGGGGGGGGGGGGGGGGGGGGGGGGGGGGGGGGGGGGGGGGGGGGGGGGGGGGGGGGGGGGGGGGGGGGGGGGGGGGGGGGGGGGGGGGGGGGGGGGGGGGGGGGGGGGGGGGGGGGGGGGGGGGGGGGGGGGGGGGGGGGGGGGGGGGGGGGGGGGGGGGGGGGGGGGGGGGGGGGGGGGGGGGGGGGGGGGGGGGGGGGGGGGGGGGGGGGGGGGGGGGGGGGGGGGGGGGGGGGGGGGGGGGGGGGGGGGGGGGGGGGGGGGGGGGGGGGGGGGGGGGGGGGGGGGGGGGGGGGGGGGGGGGGGGGGGGGGGGGGGGGGGGGGGGGGGGGGGGGGGGGGGGGGGGGGGGGGGGGGGGGGGGGGGGGGGGGGGGGGGGGGGGGGGGGGGGGGGGGGGGGGGGGGGGGGGGGGGGGGGGGGGGGGGGGGGGGGGGGGGGGGGGGGGGGGGGGGGGGGGGGGGGGGGGGGGGGGGGGGGGGGGGGGGGGGGGGGGGGGGGGGGGGGGGGGGGGGGGGGGGGGGGGGGGGGGGGGGGGGGGGGGGGGGGGGGGGGGGGGGGGGGGGGGGGGGGGGGGGGGGGGGGGGGGGGGGGGGGGGGGGGGGGGGGGGGGGGGGGGGGGGGGGGGGGGGGGGGGGGGGGGGGGGGGGGGGGGGGGGGGGGGGGGGGGGGGGGGGGGGGGGGGGGGGGGGGGGGGGGGGGGGGGGGGGGGGGGGGGGGCCACGTTGACCACGCCGCGCCGAGAGCACCACGGCGGTGGACGACGGCGAGGCCTAGGAAGGGGACGACGCGGAGCCGAGGAAGACGTGGCAGTGGATACCCACGCGGAGAGGAGTACGAGGGTTCACTGGTTCGGCTGCGGTGTGAGGCTGCCGTCGCCACAGAATAACAGGGGGTGTGGGTGAGTGGAGGGATGGCCTGGCCAGCGGTGGGAGTAGTAGGGGGCGGTGAGGCCTCCGCGGCAGCACAGCCGGCCACGGGAGGCAGGAGCAGGCGGCACGACCGGCGCTGCTTTGGGCGGCTGGAGCAAGAAGACCAGAGGTTGAAGAAGCACGACGGCCGTTGGATGGACATCGTACGGTCACTGCAGCTAGAATCGTTTATATTGACTAAGTTGACAAAGCCCTTGGTACGCGTCAACTTAGGAGGCCCACAGGTCAGCTTCCGAAACGGTGCGCCCCAGATGTCAGGGGGAGGAATCATTTTTTGGGTGGGTGAAGCTAGAATATCCGAGATTGAAGAAGAAGCACGGCATCCGTTGGATGGACATCCAATGGCCACTGCTGCTAGAACCGTGTGTTGACTATAAGTTGACAAAGCCTTGCATACGCGTCAACTCCCTTTTTTTAGGGGACGCGTCAACTTAGTAAGGCCACAAGTGTGTGGCAGAGAACTTATAGCCCATTTGAGATTTGTAAAAATGTGCAGCCAATTTTTGAATTCTAATGGAATTTACTACAGCCCATTTACAGTTTGTTAAAAGTACAGCCCATTTCAACCAACCGTTCAAAACAGAATTCAATAAAATTTTCCACATTTTGATGGGATCCGAAATATTTTTATCCCGAAATTTCTAGTCAGATTAAATAAAATTTCAATATAAATTTATATTACGTAAAAATCCAACGAAACATTGCGCTCGCAACAATTAATGAAATTAAAATTTTCAATATCCAAAAACAATATTTTATAAAGTAATTACGTGTTTGGTGCATTTTTTATAGTTACTGCCCAGTTTTTATAATTACATCCCATTTATTATTTCTTAAAGCCCATTTTTTTGTTAAGCCTAATGCATCCCTCCTAGGAAAGATTTACAGCCCAGCGGGGCGGAGAATAACAACTTGACCTTGCCTGGGTATTCCTAAAAAAAGTATAGCTGGGCTAGCCATTTTCAGCTTGAAAAAAATTAATATCTGGGCTGGATATCTGGCCTGGGCTAGACGGGCCACAGCCCGCCCAGTTAATAGCTGCAGCGATGTTTTCGTTGTTGTTCAGAGGAGAAAATTTAATATCTGGGCTAAACATCGCTCAAGAAAAACTCTGCAGTGCTCACACCTCAAAAACACAAATACTGCTCGAGCTGATTGGTGAGGGAGTCCTGGACTAAGGGGTCCTCGGGCGTCCGGCCTATTATCTATGGGCCGAACTGGTGGGCTGTGAAGACATGAAGGCCGAAGACTGTACCCGTGTCCGGATTGGGCTCTCCTTGGCGTGGAAGGCAAGCTTGGCGACCGACTATGAAGATTCCTTCTTATGTAACCGACTCTATGTAACCCTAGATCCCTCCGGTGTCTATATAAACTGGAGGGCGTAGTCTGGAAAGGGGATATTCATTACCATAGTCATACAGGCTAGGCTTCTAGGGTTTAGCCATTACGATCTCGTGGTAGATCAACTCTTGTAACACTCATATTCATCAAGATCAATCAAGCAGGAAGTAGGGTATTACCTCCATAGAGAGGGCCCGAACCTGGGTAAACATTGTGTCCCCCGTCTCCTGTAACCATCGACCTTAGACGCACAGTTCGGGACCCCCTACCCGAGATCCGCCGGTTCTGACACCGACACTGGGGGGGGGGGGGGGGGGGGGGGGGGGGGGGGGGGGGGGGGGGGGGGGGGGGGGGGGGGGGGGGGGGGGGGGGGGGGGGGGGGGGGGGGGGGGGGGGGGGGGGGGGGGGGGGGGGGGGGGGGGGGGGGGGGGGGGGGGGGGGGGGGGGGGGGGGGGGGGGGGGGGGGGGGGGGGGGGGGGGGGGGGGGGGGGGGGGGGGGGGGGGATGCACAGTTCGGGACCCCCTACCCGAGATCCGCCAGTTTTGACACCGACATTGGTGCTTTCATTGAGAGTTCCACTGTGCCATCAACGAAAGGTTCGATGGCCCCTTCAATCGTCGATAGTGACGTTGTCCAAGGAAAAACCTTCCTCCCCGGATAGATTTTCGTATTCGGCGGCTTCGTACTGCGGGCCAACTCGCTTGGCCATCTAGAGCAGGTCGATAGCTACGCCCCTGGCCATCAAGTCAGATTTGGAAGCTTGAACTACATCGCGGACATCCGTGGAGACTTGATCTTCGACGGATTTGAGACCGCGGCGATCGCTCCCCCTCGCCTCGACGAACATGACTTAAATCTGTCATCGGACCACAGTCAGGAGATGGTTCCTGCAACTACCATGGCCTTAGACCTGGAACAGATCGTGCCATCCGAGGCCATAGAGTCCGCGGCGTTGGAGCCGCACACAGACTCAACACCCTGCAATATTTGCGTTAACGGAACTCCGGACTCGTTTCCGGCTATAAGTTTCGAAACATATACGCCTGCGGACACCGAGCTGGATCGGTTATCAATTTTTGAATTCAGCGCCACAGACATCTTCCAACACTCGCCCCTGGGTGACGTGCTAAACTCGTTAAAAAACCTGTCCTTGGCGGGGGACTCACAGCCGAACTATGTCCGGTTCGAGCTAGGGGCTGATGATGGAGAATTTTGCTGCCCACCCACCACCCACTTCATAGCCACTGCCGAGGACTTAACCGACACGCTTGATTACGGCTCCGAAGACATCGCCGACATGGACGACGATGACGATGAGGAGCAAGGTCAAAACCCATCATTTACTGGGCGATGGACGGCCACTTCCTCATACGATGTATACATGGTTGATACACCCAAAAAAGCTAATGACGATGACAAAGAAGATCCAGTTGAGAATAAACCTCCTGAGACGCAGCCCAAGCGCCGGCGCCCTAAACGCCGTTCTAAATCACATCGCTCAAAGGACAACAACACTGGCACCGGAGAACATAGTACTCTGGATGACGCCGAAAACAATGAAGACCCCGTTGGAGCAACATCCGAACAGGAGGAACAAGACAACAGGCAAGTTAACCCTGATAAACATGCCATGCCCAATGACCCGGATGACGATAGTTACCGTCCACCCTCCGAGGATGAGGAGAGCCTCGGCAGCAAGGATTTCATCATTCCTGAGGCACCCCTCGAGCAGGAGCGCTTCAAGCACCAGCTAATAGCTACTGCAAGAAGCCTGAAGAAAAAGCAGCAGCAGCTTCAAGCTGATCAAGACCTACTCATTGACAGATGGACTGATGTCCTGGCAGCCGAAGAATACGGCCTCAAGCGTCCAGCCAAGAGTTACCCGAAACACAGACTGCTACCTCAGTTCGATGAGGAGGCGCCGGAGCCCATATCTCCCTCGCGCAATGCGGAACGACCACCACGTGGTCGGGATAGTGCGGCGGACCGACCACCCCGCGGTCGGGATAAAACGGCAACTCAGGCCGAACAGCAGCCCGCCCCACCGCCTCGTAAAAACAGAGACAAAACAGCTCGGGACTATACATACGACCTTTGGCAGGACCTGGACAGTAGAGCAGGACACACCAGATCAATCTACGGATCGCGAGGACGCCTTTCGACTCGCGACGACGGCTACCTATTCGGACGCGACAAACCTAGTCACGCCCGGGCCGATAACCACAGGCGGACTTCATCGGAGGTGCGCCGCGACGCGGCCCGATATAGAGGCGCCGCACACCCTCTCTGCTTCACAGATGAGGTACTGGATCATGAATTCCCCGAGGGATTCAAGCCCGTTAATATTGAATCATACGACGGAACAACCGATCCCGCAGTATGGATCGAGGATTTTATTCTCCACATCCATATGGCCCGAGGAGACGATCTCCACGCCATCAAATACCTCCCACTAAAGCTCAAAGGGCCAGCTAGACACTGGTTAAACAGCCTGCCTAAAAATTCCATCGGCAGCTGGGAGGACTTGGAAGAAACTTTTCTTGACAACTTCCAAGGCACTTATGTCCGGCCACCGGACGCCGATGACTTAAGCCATATAGTTCAACAACCTGGAGAATCAGCCAGACAATTCTGGACTAGGTTCCTAACCAAAAAGAACCAGATCATTGACTGTCCGGATGCCGAAGCCCTAGTGGCCTTCAAACACAGCATCCGCGACGAATGGCTCGCCCGCCACCTCGGCCAAGAAAAGCCGAAATCCATGGCAGCCCTCACGGCACTCATGACCCGCTTTTGCACGGGTGAAGATAGTTGGCTGGCTCGTAGCAAAAACACAACCAATGAGGCAGGCCCCTCCGAGGCCAAAAACATCACCGGCAAGACCCGGCGCAATAGACACAAATGCCGAAGTAATGGCGATAACACCGATGACACTGCAGTTCACGCCGGATTTAGTGGCTCCAAGTCCGGCCAGCGAAAGAAACCTTATAAAAGGAATAGCGAGGGACCATCCAGCTTGGACCGCATACTCGATCGTCCGTGACAGATACACGGCACCCCAGACAAACAAGCCAATCATACCAACAGAGACTGCCGGGTTTTCAAGCAAGCCAGCAAGTCAAATACCGAGAGCAAGGAAATGGGATCGCAAAGCGAGGACGATGACGAAGAGCCCCGGCAGCTGAACACCGGGGGGAAGAAGAAATTTCCCCCTCAAGTCAAAACGGTGAACATGATATATGCTACACACATCCCCAAAAGGGAGCGCAAGCAAGCACTCAGGGACGTCTATGCGGTAAAGCCAGCCGCCCCAAAATTCAATCTGTGGTCGTCTTTCCCGATCACCCTTGATCGTCGGGATCACCCAACTAGTATCCGTCATGGCGGTTCGGCCGCACTGGTCCTCGACCCAATCATTGACGGATTTCACCTAACACGAGTCCTAATGGACGGTGGTAGCAGCCTCAACCTGCTCTACCAGGATACAGTGCACAAAATGGGCATTAATCCCTCGCAAATCAAGCCCACAAAGACTACCTTTAAAGGAGTCATACCAGGCGTAGAGGCCCGTTGTACGGGCTCAATCACGCTGGAGGTGGTCTTCGGTTCCCCGGACAACTTCCGAAGCGAAGAGTTAATCTTCGATATCGCCCCCTTCCGCAGCAGCTACCACGCACTGCTCGGACGAACCGCGTTTGCTAGATTCAACGCGGTGCCGCACTATGCTTATCTCAAGCTCAAGATGCCCGGTCCACGCGGCGTCATAACAGTCAATGGAAACACGAAACGCTCCCTCCGTACTAAGGAGCACATAGCCGCCCTAGCAGCAGAGGTACAGAGCGGCCTTCTCAAGCAGAACTATAATCCGGCTGCCGAGCCCCTGGACATCGTTAAGAGGGTCTGGACTACACTGCAACAGGACAGCCCGGCTCGTCAAGAGCTTAACTAGCAATTTTGCCTCCGTCCTAGTCCCGATCGAAGGGCGGCATTCGTACCGCGCGTACATAATTACGCACTCAACATTCCTTGAGCATCAATGGAGGCATAGCCAGCTCGCGATCCATAGTACGGCTCGACCGACCCTGGATTCGCACACTTTCACTTTTCCTTTTTTTGGGTTTTTCTCTTTTCGAGGTTTCTTCCGAACAACTCGCTCGTCGGACACGCCAAGGAGGCAAGGAGCTTTGGCATACATGGGAATCCCCAGGTGGTCTCGGCTAACGATCGTTATACCTGTTTTACATACCCGCACGCAGCTCGCTCTTGGTCATGGCATGTTAAATAGCCTTTCTTGTTTATCGCATTACTTGTACAAGTACGCCTTGACATATTAATCACATTACAATAAAGGGTAGCCTCAGCTTATTACTTAATTTCCCCTTTGTTCCTTACCTTTGTATTTATTTATTACCCGTTGCACGCGTACATTCTGGTACGTATTACTGCGCCAAGGGCTTCATCACGCCCCGCACTACGGCAACAAAAGTCCGAACACTTTTACAGTACAGTTCGGCACCCTGAACTTATAGCATTATATGCATCGGCTCCGAATCATGTCTTTGGTCAATAGTTGGGTTGCCCGGCTCCTGTGTTTGCTACCTTACATTCCGCTATATCGGCGAGGGTAGTAAAGGGAGAACTACTGCGATTGTGTCCCGGTTCTTCCGGACGAGCACCTCAGTAGAGAAAGCCGAAAATTGACTGTCATGATGTGGCGAGAGCTGGTCAGCTGTTCGAGAGGTCTCAAATCCCTAGAGATTTTTTTTGCTTTATGCGAAGAATCGGTTTTCTCCGATTAGGCATGTATAACGCCCCTAGTTCGGCCTTCCGAACACCAGGGGCTTCGCCGAAATTTTCATGGTCAAACTCCTATGGCTAAGTGAGGGTAATAAAGGCCGTATAGTCTGATTGCCTTGTTCATTGCGCTAAACACCTCCTTTAAGGACCAGAATGTGGAGTAAAGAGTGTTTAGATTTATCCCGAACACCCCCGTACTATCTACGTGGGGGCAGAAGCCAACGACTGGTCAACCCTCAGACTTTAATAAACGGCTGCACAGGAGGTAAAATTTAATCACAAGCATCATATTACATACCGATCTTGTTTCATATTACAGGACAACCCGCATGTTTTCATGGGAATATCACGTCCTTCGTACATTGCTCCGCCACAAGGCGGGATCCCTCCAGGACACTATCATAATAAAGCTCGGGTCGACGATGCTCCTTGCCCTCAGGCGGCCCCTCGGTCATTAGCTTCTTGGCATCCAGCTTCGCCCAATGCATTTTGACACGGGCAAATGCCATCCGCGCACCTTCAATGCAGACCGATCGCTTCACGGCTTCGAGCCGTGGGCAGGCGCTCACAAGCCGCCTCACAAGTCCGAAGTAGCTGCTGGGTACGGGCTCGGCAGGCCACAGCCGGACTATTAGGTCCTTCATGGCTAGCTCGGCCGACTTGTGCAGCTCGACCAGCTGTTTCAGCTGGTCGCTAAAGGGCACCGGATGTTCTGGTCCAAGATATTGAGACCAGAACAGCTTCTCCGTAGACATCCCCTCTTCGGCTCGATAAAACTCGGCAGCATCTGATATGCTGCACGGCAGATTCGCAAACGCCCCTGGAAAACCCAAATCCGGGTAAATACAAGGAATGTTTCCTTCGCATGCTTGATTTGCATAGTAAAAAACTTACCCGCCACAATCTTCTTGGCCGCCTGAATTTCCTGGAGGGCGCTCTGGGCTTCGGCTCGGGCATCCTGTGCGCTCTGGCGGGCCTTCGCAAGTTCGGACTCTTGTGTCTTAAAATCGCGCTCCAAGGACTCGAGTTTCTCGACGGCGTCCTGGAGCTCTTGCTGGGCCTTGCTAACCCGGGCCTCGTGCTTCTCGCGCGCGGCACGTTCCTTGGCCGCTTTGTCCTTGGCCTCGGCTAACGCCTTCTTGAGGGCTGCCACCTCGGTCGTGGCCCCTAATAAAATTATTGACACTTTAGTCAGCATGTACCATTCATCCTTCCTAAAATGTACACGCAGGTTACTGCATACCTTGGCTGTCCTCCAGCTGCTTCTTCACGAGGCCGAGCTCTTCCTCGGCCCGCTCCAGGTTGTGCTTCAGTCCGGAGACCTCCGCAATATGAGCGGTAGCAGCCCGCAGCGATGCCTGCTTATTCACATAGACATCTTATGTTAGACTCCTGAGAAAATTATTTTGATCCTCTGTTCGGCTTTTTCTTTCCGACCACCGAACAGAGCATCAGGGGCTACTGTCTACACCATGACATTCTTCCTACAATTACATCACTTACCTCAAAGCCTATTAGAAGGCTAGTGCAGGCTTCGGTCAGCCCGCTTTTTGCGAACTGAACTTTCTCGATCACCGTACTCATAAGGGTACGGTGTTCATCCACAATGGAAGCGTCTCGCAACGTTTCCAGCAGATTATCTGGTGCCTCTGGTAGGACAGAGGTCACCGGTGGAACAGGTACACCTCCTCCTTTCGGGGAGGGCCATTCACTGGACTCCGGAGCTGTGAAGGACTCCGGAATAGTATCCGGCTGAGGGCCAAATGGAACCCGGCCCCCATCACCAGTCCCCATGGGGGCTTTTTCCCCCATGTGTCCGGCGGCCGAGGAGTCATCCTGGGGCGCCACCCTGACGATCTCTGGAGCCTCCCCCCGGTCTGGGAAGGTCACTTTGGGACACCACCTCGTCATCGCCCTTGGGCGAGACAGAGTGAGCGGGCGGCGGAGACATGCTCGCCATCTCCTGGGAGTCTAGCGAACCCTCTGTCGAGGATCGCGGGGAGCCGTCGCGGGCCGGACTGGAATGGCATAGTTCAAACATATTATAAAAAGGAAAGGCCAGATATTTGTATATACATAGGGCTTTTGGTACTTACGAGGCGGCGCGCGGCTTGGTCCGGGGCATTCGCTCTGGACTGCTATCAATATCCCATGCGGAGTTACCCGCAAGGGAGCCCTTCCCCCTCTTGGGCGCCTTCGCCTCCAGGTTCGTGGAGGCCGCTCTCTTCTTCCTCCCCGCCTCAGGTGGGGAGTCATCTTCTTCTTCCTCCTCCTCGTCATCGTCTTCGGCGGACGAAGAGTGAGTCTCGTCTTTGGACATCACGTCCGAAGCGCCTTTTCGGCGAGGGCCCCTTTGGCCGCTTTCTTGGCCGTCTTCTCCGGCACCTCATAAGGTGCTGGAAACAGCATTTTCATCAGTAATGGGAATTCTGGGTCTTCGGGCAGCGGAGCCGGACAGTTAATCCCCCTGCTACCTCAATCCAGGCCTGAAAACATGGATGGGAAGGCTTAGGCTTTTTCCTCAAAATATGCTAGTAAAGGGTATACCTTGAAAACATGAAAGAACTTACTGAATTAGCCTGGCGTTTTAAGCTGAGCCCGCGATCCTCGGTCGCGGGCGGTGGCGTCTCGCCGGCCTTGAAGAGCACTTTCCAGATGTCTTCGTGCGTCGTGCCGAAGAGCTCTAGTAGCGTCTGGTGCTTGGCTGGATCGTAGTCCCACAGACAGCAAGTCCGGCGTTGGCACGGAAGGACCCGACGAACGAGCATGACCTGGATCACGTTGACAAGCTTGATTTTCCTGTCTATCATGTTCTAGATGCATGTCTGGAGCCCAGTCAGCTCGTCCGAGGGACCCCAGGTTAGGCCCCTCTCTTGCCAAGAGGTGAGCCGCATCGGGATTCCGGATCCCCCCCCCCCCCCCCCCCCCCCCCCCCCCCCCCCCCCCCCCCCCCCCCCCCCCCCCCCCCCCCCCCCCCCCCCCCCCCCCCCCCCCCCCCCCCCCCCCCCCCCCCCCCCCCCCCCCCCCCCCCCCCCCCCCCCCCCCCCCCCCCCCCCCCCCCCCCCCCCCCCCCCCCCCCCCCCCCCCCCCCCCCCCCCCCCCCCCCCCCCCCCCCCCCCCCCCCCCCCCCCCCCCCCCCCCCCCCCCCCCCCCCCCCCCCCCCCCCCCCCCCCCCCCCCCCCCCCCCCCCCCCCCCCCCCCCCCCCCCCCCCCCCCCCCCCCCCCCCCCCCCCCCCCCCCCCCCCCCCCCCCCCCCCCCCCCCCCCCCCCCCCCCCCCCCCCCCCCCCCCCCCCCCCCCCCCCCCCCCCCCCCCCCCCCCCCCCCCCCCCCCCCCCCCCCCCCCCCCCCCCCCCCCCCCCCCCCCCCCCCCCCCCCCCCCCCCCCCCCCCCCCCCCCCCCCCCCCCCCCCCCCCCCCCCCCCCCCCCCCCCCCCCCCCCCCCCCCCCCCCCCCCCCCCCCCCCCCCCCCCCCCCCCCCCCCCCCCCCCCCCCCCCCCCCCCCCCCCCCCCCCCCCCCCCCCCCCCCCCCCCCCCCCCCCCCCCCCCCCCCCCCCCCCCCCCCCCCCCCCCCCCCCCCCCCCCCCCCCCCCCCCCCCCCCCCCCCCCCCCCCCCCCCCCCCCCCCCCCCCCCCCCCCCCCCCCCCCCCCCCCCCCCCCCCCCCCCCCCCCCCCCCCCCCCCCCCCCCCCCCCCCCCCCCCCCCCCCCCCCCCCCCCCCCCCCCCCCCCCCCCCCCCCCCCCCCCCCCCCCCCCCCCCCCCCCCCCCCCCCCCCCCCCCCCCCCCCCCCCCCCCCCCCCCCCCCCCCCCCCCCCCCCCCCCCCCCCCCCCCCCCCCCCCCCCCCCCCCCCCCCCCCCCCCCCCCCCCCCCCCCCCCCCCCCCCCCCCCCCCCCCCCCCCCCCCCCCCCCCCCCCCCCCCCCCCCCCCCCCCCCCCCCCCCCCCCCCCCCCCCCCCCCCCCCCCCCCCCCCCCCCCCCCCCCCCCCCCCCCCCCCCCCCCCCCCCCCCCCCCCCCCCCCCCCCCCCCCCCCCCCCCCCCCCCCCCCCCCCCCCCCCCCCCCCCCCCCCCCCCCCCCCCCCCCCCCCCCCCCCCCCCCCCCCCCCCCCCCCCCCCCCCCCCCCCCCCCCCCCCCCCCCCCCCCCCCCCCCCCCCCCCCCCCCCCCCCCCCCCCCCCCCCCCCCCCCCCCCCCCCCCCCCCCCCCCCCCCCCCCCCCCCCCCCCCCCCCCCCCCCCCCCCCCCCCCCCCCCCCCCCCCCCCCCCCCCCCCCCCCCCCCCCCCCCCCCCCCCCCCCCCCCCCCCCCCCCCCCCCCCCCCCCCCCCCCCCCCCCCCCCCCCCCCCCCCCCCCCCCCCCCCCCCCCCCCCCCCCCCCCCCCCCCCCCCCCCCCCCCCCCCCCCCCCCCTTCCGCCATTAGGGCGTCGAAGTGCGGCCGCACCTGCTCTATGGTGAACACGACATGAACCGGCTTGGACAGTGGCGCCGGCTACTGGTCGGAAGCTACGTCCATCGTCTGATTCTCGTCGCTCAGCTCGACGAGGTAGCTGGCGAGCCAGCATGTCCGGCTGCTGGACCGACCCGCTGCCAAGCACGAGTCTGACTGCCCTGGCCCACCCAGACCGCCTCCCTCGCCCCCGCGTGCTTTCCGCCCGAAACGGTCAGCTCTGCCCGCCCCGCTTCCCGGTGTATGCGATTGCTCCGCCTTCAAACGACACAAGTGCCGTCCATCCGTTCTTCTGCCGCCCACATTAATGATACGCGGTTGCCGAGGCGGCTACTCCGGCGCCACACGTCCGTCCCTCCGTCGCCCACCATTGCTATATAAACTGCTGCGCCGGCCATAGTCGCAGTCATCCGCATCCGTTCCTATTCTCCTGTCCACACCACTACTGCCCACCATGGCTTCCTCACGCTCCAGCGCTCTTCGGGACGGGCGGACGACGGACCACAAGGAGATGGCAGCCATTGCTGCCAACTGGCTGGCCGGCAGGCAGTCGGAGGACGACGACGTCCCAATGGAGAACATGGTAGTCGACGATCCAGCGCCAACCCCCTCCTCCGTGACATCCTCACCGGTGCATTGCACCATGACCATCGGCGAGGCCCATGCCCAATATATGGACACGGTGAGGCAGAAGCGTGAGGAGCAGTTCCGGGAGGCGCAGGTCGACGCCGCCTACAACCACCATCTCCTCCAGGAGCACCTGCAGGCGGAGGAGCAGATCGCCGCGGAGCGGGCGGAGCAGGAGGCGCTGCTCGACTCGTACCGCTCCGCCCGCGAGGGCCGCCTCGAGCGCTGGCGGTACCGCATGCGGGTGGCGGAGGCTGCGGCCGCCTACAAAGAGGGCGATGAAGCGGGCGAGGCGCTGTTTGGCGAGACCGAGGACGAGGCAGAGGACAATGCCGGCTTCGACGAGTCCCCGCTCCGCTGGCGTCGACGAGGCCCTGCTTCGCCGAGGCCCTGCGGCGCCAACAACGAGGCAGAGGACACCGCCGGCTCCGCCGAAGCCCCACCCTGCCGGCAACGAGGGGGAGGATTTCCCCCGCTCTGCCGAGGCGCCGCCCGCCGGCAACAAGACAGAGGACATCGCCGGCTCCGCCGAGGCCCCGCCCCGCTGCCAACGAGGCCGCGCCACACAGAAAACGAGGAAGAGTAGAACATGGTAGGTCACCGCCGCTCGGGTCCAAGTAAGGCCACCGCTGCTACCCTCCGGTTGCTGGCACTGAGCTGTACATCATGGAGCAATTCTATGATTACAGGATGATTGAAGAGCGCTCTATGGTTGAGCAAGCTCATGAGATACAGTCATTTGCTAGAGAACTTGAGCACTTCAGTTGTATGCTACCGGACAAGTTTGTTGCCGGAGGTATCATCACTAACTTCCTCCTTCGTGGATCTCATTGGCACTCTTGATGTGGAAGAAAAGGCGAGAGCAAAGGACACACGTGCTCGAGGAATTGAGGGAGGATCTAGTGCCAATCTGGTACAGAAGAACTTCCAGCCCCACAAGTTCAAGAACAAGGGCAAGTTTGATGGTAAAGCAAAGTTTCATGGGAAGAACAAGGCTGTGCAACACACGAACTTCAAGAAGAAGAATGACAAGAAGAAAGGTGTTTGTCATGTGGGGATCCTGATCATTGGGCTCCTAGTTGCCCTAATCGCTATGACAAGCTAGGCGGGTTGACCACTGACGGCCGGTTAGCTTCTTGGCGGCGACGTGGAGTCGGAGAGCTATGTTGGAGAAGGACGCTGCTTCTACTTAACTGCTGGTGCAGTTGGCTGATTGACACATGGGCCCAACAGGTATTTGGGCCACATGTCAGTTACGCAACTGCACCTGCAGTTAAGTCACTGAAGCTTCCCCCCCCCCCCCCCCCCCCCCCCCCCCCCCCCCCCCCCCCCCCCCCCCCCCCCCCCCCCCCCCCCCCCCCCCCCCCCCCCCCCCCCCCCCCCCCCCCCCCCCCCCCCCCCCCCCCCCCCCCCCCCCCCCCCCCCCCCCCCCCCCCCCCCCCCCCCCCCCCCCCCCCCCCCCCCCCCCCCCCCCCCCCCCCCCCCCCCCCCCCCCCCCCCCCCCCCCCCCCCCCCCCCCCCCCCCCCCCCCCCCCCCCCCCCCCCCCCCCCCCCCCCCCCCCCCCCCCCCCCCCCCCCCCCCCCCCCCCCCCCCCCCCCCCCCCCCCCCCCCCCCCCCCCCCCCCCCCCCCCCCCCCCCCCCCCCCCCCCCCCCCCCCCCCCCCCCCCCCCCCCCCCCCCCCCCCCCCCCCCCCCCCCCCCCCCCCCCCCCCCCCCCCCCCCCCCCCCCCCCCCCCCCCCCCCCCCCCCCCCCCCCCCCCCCCCCCCCCCCCCCCCCCCCCCCCCCCCCCCCCCCCCCCCCCCCCCCCCCCCCCCCCCCCCCCCCCCCCCCCCCCCCCCCCCCCCCCCCCCCCCCCCCCCCCCCCCCCCCCCCCCCCCCCCCCCCCCCCCCCCCCCCCCCCCCCCCCCCCCCCCCCCCCCCCCCCCCCCCCCCCCCCCCCCCCCCCCCCCCCCCCCCCCCCCCCCCCCCCCCCCCCCCCCCCCCCCCCCCCCCCCCCCCCCCCCCCCCCCCCCCCCCCCCCCCCCCCCCCCCCCCCCCCCCCCCCCCCCCCCCCCCCCCCCCCCCCCCCCCCCCCCCCCCCCCCCCCCCCCCCCCCCCCCCCCCCCCCCCCCCCCCCCCCCCCCCCCCCCCCCCCCCCCCCCCCCCCCCCCCCCCCCCCCCCCCCCCCCCCCCCCCCCCCCCCCCCCCCCCCCCCCCCCCCCCCCCCCCCCCCCCCCCCCCCCCCCCCCCCCCCCCCCCCCCCCCCCCCCCCCCCCCCCCCCCCCCCCCCCCCCCCCCCCCCCCCCCCCCCCCCCCCCCCCCCCCCCCCCCCCCCCCCCCCCCCCCCCCCCCCCCCCCCCCCCCCCCCCCCCCCCCCCCCCCCCCCCCCCCCCCCCCCCCCCCCCCCCCCCCCCCCCCCCCCCCCCCCCCCCCCCCCCCCCCCCCCCCCCCCCCCCCCCCCCCCCCCCCCCCCCCCCCCCCCCCCCCCCCCCCCCCCCCCCCCCCCCCCCCCCCCCCCCCCCCCCCCCCCCCCCCCCCCCCCCCCCCCCCCCCCCCCCCCCCCCCCCCCCCCCCCCCCCCCCCCCCCCCCCCCCCCCCCCCCCCCCCCCCCCCCCCCCCCCCCCCCCCCCCCCCCCCCCCCCCCCCCCCCCCCCCCCCCCCCCCCCCCCCCCCCCCCCCCCCCCCCCCCCCCCCCCCCCCCCCCCCCCCCCCCCCCCCCCCCCCCCCCCCCCCCCCCCCCCCCCCCCCCCCCCCCCCCCCCCCCCCCCCCCCCCCCCCCCCCCCCCCCCCCCCCCCCCCCCCCCCCCCCCCCCCCCCCCCCCCCCCCCCCCCCCCCCCCCCCCCCCCCCCCCCCCCCCCCCCCCCCCCCCCCCCCCCCCCCCCCCCCCCCCCCCCCCCCCCCCCCCCCCCCCCCCCCCCCCCCCCCCCCCCCCCCCCCCCCCCCCCCCCCCCCCCCCCCCCCCCCCCCCCCCCCCCCCCCCCCCCCCCCCCCCCCCCCCCCCCCCCCCCCCCCCCCCCCCCCCCCCCCCCCCCCCCCCCCCCCCCCCCCCCCCCCCCCCCCCCCCCCCCCCCCCCCCCCCCCCCCCCCCCCCCCCCCCCCCCCCCCCCCCCCCCCCCCCCCCCCCCCCCCCCCCCCCCCCCCCCCCCCCCCCCCCCCCCCCCCCCCCCCCCCCCCCCCCCCCCCCCCCCCCCCCCCCCCCCCCCCCCCCCCCCCCCCCCCCCCCCCCCCCCCCCCCCCCCCCCCCCCCCCCCCCCCCCCCCCCCCCCCCCCCCCCCCCCCCCCCCCCCCCCCCCCCCCCCCCCCCCCCCCCCCCCCCCCCCCCCCCCCCCCCCCCCCCCCCCCCCCCCCCCCCCCCCCCCCCCCCCCCCCCCCCCCCCCCCCCCCCCCCCCCCCCCCCCCCCCCCCCCCCCCCCCCCCCCCCCCCCCCCCCCCCCCCCCCCCCCCCCCCCCCCCCCCCCCCCCCCCCCCCCCCCCCCCCCCCCCCCCCCCCCCCCCCCCCCCCCCCCCCCCCCCCCCCCCCCCCCCCCCCCCCCCCCCCCCCCCCCCCCCCCCCCCCCCCCCCCCCCCCCCCCCCCCCCCCCCCCCCCCCCCCCCCCCCCCCCCCCCCCCCCCCCCCCCCCCCCCCCCCCCCCCCCCCCCCCCCCCCCCCCCCCCCCCCCCCCCCCCCCCCCCCCCCCCCCCCCCCCCCCCCCCCCCCCCCCCCCCCCCCCCCCCCCCCCCCCCCCCCCCCCCCCCCCCCCCCCCCCCCCCCCCCCCCCCCCCCCCCCCCCCCCCCCCCCCCCCCCCCCCCCCCCCCCCCCCCCCCCCCCCCCCCCCCCCCCCCCCCCCCCCCCCCCCCCCCCCCCCCCCCCCCCCCCCCCCCCCCCCCCCCCCCCCAGAGTCTTTTTGGGACTTTTTCCAACAGTTGCCCCTGCCACGCATCGCACCTTATCTCTATTAGTTCATTACTAGGGGTAACATGGTCTTTTAGCATGTCATTTAATAACCTCTAGTCCATGTCTAGTCCCTGGAACCAAGCAGGTAGGGACTAGGGAGTTTTTAACCAAACAGGGCCTTAGATTAACAACAGCTAAAGAGTTGCACGGGACAGTGGACGCACCAGCACCATGTGCATCTACCGATGTACTGGGGTGATGCACAGTCTGTTGCAACAAAGAACAAACAACCAAGGAGCATATTTGTGTTGGTCCCAGTTTTGTTATCTTTAGACACCTTTCCCTATGTGAGCACAGCAAATCTAGTCTTGCTCAAACTCTACAGCCTTGTCCCCCAAAACAAAAGATCAGTTTGTTACAGATGTGCGTACTGTGTTTGTCATTGTTTTCCCTTTTCGACCAACGTAGGTGCTGGATAGCCAGTCTGTACTAGTACTTTCCCCACTTCCTTTCCTCTGTGAACCACGTCCTAGATTTATGCTATACAACTTCCCCCACTACTTTCCCCCATTCCAGTCCTCTTTGAACCACGTCTTAGATTCATGCGATACAACTTTCCCCACTACTTTTCCCCTTCCTTTCCTTTTTGAACCACGTCCTAGATTCATGCTATACAACTTTTCCCACTACTTTCCCCCATTCCTTTCCTCTTTGAACCACGTCCTAGATTCATGGTATACAACTTTCCCCACTACTTTCCTGTTTGATCCAACACCTAGATTCGAGTGCAGAAGCAGAAAAAGCCCACATGCAGCTAGAGCAATGCATGTGGAATAAGTAAATTATACCTTAAGGTTCTTGGGATGTGGTTCGGTGGGCGACCGGAGGCCGTTCGACCCACACTTTGTACAGCGGCGAAGAAGAAGGGGTCGGAGGCCCTCCCGCACCGCCGCTGGGTGAAAGTGAACAGCTGCGCCGGTAGTGGATTCCCTCCCTCGCCGACGGCGACAGCGTTAAGCCTCCTTCCCTTCCCGGCGGACGGATCCTGCCGGCTCTTTGACCAGCAGTGAGGGGAGATAAAGAGGCCAACGAAGTCTTGTTTAGATCTGGAGAGGGTGAGAGAGTGTGAAGAGAGCAACTACAAGAAGACCAGCAGTGAGGGGAGAGAGAGAGGCCAACGAAGTCTTGTTTAGATCTCCCCCCCCCCCCCCCCCCCCCCCCCCCCCCCCCCCCCCCCCCCCCCCCCCCCCCCCCCCCCCCCCCCCCCCCCCCCCCCCCCCCCCCCCCCCCCCCCCCCCCCCCCCCCCCCCCCCCCCCCCCCCCCCCCCCCCCCCCCCCCCCCCCCCCCCCCCCCCCCCCCCCCCCCCCCCCCCCCCCCCCCCCCCCCCCCCCCCCCCCCCCCCCCCCCCCCCCCCCCCCCCCCCCCCCCCCCCCCCCCCCCCCCCCCCCCCCCCCCCCCCCCCCCCCCCCCCCCCCCCCCCCCCCCCCCCCCCCCCCCCCCCCCCCCCCCCCCCCCCCCCCCCCCCCCCCCCCCCCCCCCCCCCCCCCCCCCCCCCCCCCCCCCCCCCCCCCCCCCCCCCCCCCCCCCCCCCCCCCCCCCCCCCCCCCCCCCCCCCCCCCCCCCCCCCCCCCCCCCCCCCCCCCCCCCCCCCCCCCCCCCCCCCCCCCCCCCCCCCCCCCCCCCCCCCCCCCCCCCCCCCCCCCCCCCCCCCCCCCCCCCCCCCCCCCCCCCCCCCCCCCCCCCCCCCCCCCCCCCCCCCCCCCCCCCCCCCCCCCCCCCCCCCCCCCCCCCCCCCCCCCCCCCCCCCCCCCCCCCCCCCCCCCCCCCCCCCCCCCCCCCCCCCCCCCCCCCCCCCCCCCCCCCCCCCCCCCCCCCCCCCCCCCCCCCCCCCCCCCCCCCCCCCCCCCCCCCCCCCCCCCCCCCCCCCCCCCCCCCCCCCCCCCCCCCCCCCCCCCCCCCCCCCCCCCCCCCCCCCCCCCCCCCCCCCCCCCCCCCCCCCCCCCCCCCCCCCCCCCCCCCCCCCCCCCCCCCCCCCCCCCCCCCCCCCCCCCCCCCCCCCCCCCCCCCCCCCCCCCCCCCCCCCCCCCCCCCCCCCCCCCCCCCCCCCCCCCCCCCCCCCCCCCCCCCCCCCCCCCCCCCCCCCCCCCCCCCCCCCCCCCCCCCCCCCCCCCCCCCCCCCCCCCCCCCCCCCCCCCCCCCCCCCCCCCCCCCCCCCCCCCCCCCCCCCCCCCCCCCCCCCCCCCCCCCCCCCCCCCCCCCCCCCCCCCCCCCCCCCCCCCCCCCCCCCCCCCCCCCCCCCCCCCCCCCCCCCCCCCCCCCCCCCCCCCCCCCCCCCCCCCCCCCCCCCCCCCCCCCCCCCCCCCCCCCCCCCCCCCCCCCCCCCCCCCCCCCCCCCCCCCCCCCCCCCCCCCCCCCCCCCCCCCCCCCCCCCCCCCCCCCCCCCCCCCCCCCCCCCCCCCCCCCCCCCCCCCCCCCCCCCCCCCCCCCCCCCCCCCCCCCCCCCCCCCCCCCCCCCCCCCCCCCCCCCCCCCCCCCCCCCCCCCCCCCCCCCCCCCCCCCCCCCCCCCCCCCCCCCCCCCCCCCCCCCCCCCCCCCCCCCCCCCCCCCCCCCCCCCCCCCCCCCCCCCCCCCCCCCCCCCCCCCCCCCCCCCCCCCCCCCCCCCCCCCCCCCCCCCCCCCCCCCCCCCCCCCCCCCCCCCCCCCCCCCCCCCCCCCCCCCCCCCCCCCCCCCCCCCCCCCCCCCCCCCCCCCCCCCCCCCCCCCCCCCCCCCCCCCCCCCCCCCCCCCCCCCCCCCCCCCCCCCCCCCCCCCCCCCCCCCCCCCCCCCCCCCCCCCCCCCCCCCCCCCCCCCCCCCCCCCCCCCCCCCCCCCCCCCCCCCCCCCCCCCCCCCCCCCCCCCCCCCCCCCCCCCCCCCCCCCCCCCCCCCCCCCCCCCCCCCCCCCCCCCCCCCCCCCCCCCCCCCCCCCCCCCCCCCCCCCCCCCCCCCCCCCCCCCCCCCCCCCCCCCCCCCCCCCCCCCCCCCCCCCCCCCCCCCCCCCCCCCCCCCCCCCCCCCCCCCCCCCCCCCCCCCCCCCCCCCCCCCCCCCCCCCCCCCCCCCCCCCCCCCCCCCCCCCCCCCCCCCCCCCCCCCCCCCCCCCCCCCCCCCCCCCCCCCCCCCCCCCCCCCCCCCCCCCCCCCCCCCCCCCCCCCCCCCCCCCCCCCCCCCCCCCCCCCCCCCCCCCCCCCCCCCCCCCCCCCCCCCCCCCCCCCCCCCCCCCCCCCCCCCCCCCCCCCCCCCCCCCCCCCCCCCCCCCCCCCCCCCCCCCCCCCCCCCCCCCCCCCCCCCCCCCCCCCCCCCCCCCCCCCCCCCCCCCCCCCCCCCCCCCCCCCCCCCCCCCCCCCCCCCCCCCCCCCCCCCCCCCCCCCCCCCCCCCCCCCCCCCCCCCCCCCCCCCCCCCCCCCCCCCCCCCCCCCCCCCCCCCCCCCCCCCCCCCCCCCCCCCCCCCCCCCCCCCCCCCCCCCCCCCCCCCCCCCCCCCCCCCCCCCCCCCCCCCCCCCCCCCCCCCCCCCCCCCCCCCCCCCCCCCCCCCCCCCCCCCCCCCCCCCCCCCCCCCCCCCCCCCCCCCCCCCCCCCCCCCCCCCCCCCCCCCCCCCCCCCCCCCCCCCCCCCCCCCCCCCCCCCCCCCCCCCCCCCCCCCCCCCCCCCCCCCCCCCCCCCCCCCCCCCCCCCCCCCCCCCCCCCCCCCCCCCCCCCCCCCCCCCCCCCCCCCCCCCCCCCCCCCCCCCCCCCCCCCCCCCCCCCCCCCCCCCCCCCCCCCCCCCCCCCCCCCCCCCCCCCCCCCCCCCCCCCCCCCCCCCCCCCCCCCCCCCCCCCCCCCCCCCCCCCCCCCCCCCCCCCCCCCCCCCCCCCCCCCCCCCCCCCCCCCCCCCCCCCCCCCCCCCCCCCCCCCCCCCCCCCCCCCCCCCCGGCAGCGTCACTATAGACGATCGAAGGGGCCATCAAACCTTTTGTCGACGGCACAGTGGAACTCTCAATGAAAGCACCAATGTCGGTGTCAAAACTAGTGGATCTCGGGTAGGTGGTCCCGAACTGTGCGTCTAGGATCGATGGTAACAGGAGACGGGGGACACGATGTTTACCCAGGTTCGGGCCCTCTCTATGGAGGTAATACCCTACTTCCTGCTTGATTGATCTTGATGAATATGAGTATTACAAGAGTTGATCTACCCTGAGATCATAATGGCTAAACCCTAAAAGTCTAGCCTGTATGACTATGGTAAAGAATATATCCTTTCCGGACTAATTCCTCCGGTTTATATAGACACCGGGAGGATGTAGGGTTTACATAGAGTCGGTTACATAAGAAGGAATCTTCATAGTCGGTCACCAAGCTTGCCTTCCACGCCAAGAAGAGTCCAATCCGGACACAGGTACAGTCTTCGGCCTTCATGTCTTCATAGCCCATCAGTCCGGCCCATGGATAACAGGCCGGACGCCCAAGGACCCCTTAGTCCAGGACTCCCTCAACGACCCCCATGGCGCCTACGAAGAGGTTCTCGGCCGCGGAGAAGGGGAAGGCCCGTCAAGAGGGGCCTGGCTCTCCGCCGCCCAAGCATGGGCGCGGCCATCCCCGTAAGCACGCCGCGACCCCCGTGGCAGCGCTCGTGGCCGCGGCGGCGCTTCTTCTCATGGTGGGGCTCACCCCGATCGTGGCAGCCCCGTCGATGAAAGGAGGCGCGCCATGGTCGCGCGGCCTCCCCGGCCGTGCTTCCACTCGGCGAAGGTGCTGCCGGAGTTCGTCGTTTGGTCGGAGAACCTGGCCGGCACCTGGCTTCAGCTCCCGCGCTTCTTCGCCAACGAGCTGCCGGCCACAGGTCCAGGCGGGCTCTGGCTGCAGGTGGGCAGCTGCTGCAGCAAGGTTTCGTGGGTCGCAGTCGAGGTCTCCGTCGCAGGCAACGCAGCACTGGCCCGTGGGTGGCAGACGTTTGCCCGCGCGTGTGGCCTGGGCAGGTGGTGCACCCTCCACTTCAAGTATGACGGCAATGCGACCCTCTACGTGAGGGCGTTCGGGGAAGACGTCCGCCGCGTC
>JAAAWM010010291.1:0-37732 GCA_036873465.1 Thinopyrum obtusiflorum | reverse complement strand
TCTTTGCCTAGAAATAGCATAGATTCATGGGACAAGTGCAAAGATGCTTTTATCGGAAAACACTATCCACCTGCTAAAATTGTCCAACTTAGAAGTAACATAATGAATTTTAAACAATTGGATAATGAACACGTTGCCCAAGCTTGGGAACGTATGAAGTCTCTTATCAAGAACTGCCCTACTCACGGTTTGACTACTTGGATGGTTATCCAAACTTTTTATGCAGGCTTGAACTTTACCTCGCGAACTTGTTAGATTCGGCCGCGGGAGGAACTTTTATGTCAACTACACTTGGTGCTGCCACAAAGCTTCTCGATGAGATGATGACCAACTATTCCCAATGGCACACCGAACGCGATCCAACAGGTAGGAAGGTAAACTCTGTCCAATAACCAATAGCGGGATCTGGATACCCATATTGGTTCCCACATGTTCCTCGATGATCTCATCGGATGAACCACGATGTCAAGGATTCAGGCAATCCCGTATACAGTTCCCTTTGTCTCGTCGGTATGTTACTTGCCCGAGATTCGATCGTCGGTATCTCCATACCTAGTTCAATCTCGTTACCGGCAAGTCTCTTTACTCGTTCCGTAATACATAATCCCGTGACTAACTACTTAGTCACTTTGAGCTCATTGAGATGACGTGTTACCGAGTGGGCCCGGAGATACCTCTCCGTCACACGGAGTGACAAATTCCAGTCTCGATCCATGTCAACTCAACAGACACCTTCGGAGCTACCTGTAGAGTACCTTTATAGTCACCCAGTTACGTTGCGACGTTTCCCCCCCCCCCCCCCCCCCCCCCCCCCCCCCCCCCCCCCCCCCCCCCCCCCCCCCCCCCCCCCCCCCCCCCCCCCCCCCCCCCCCCCCCCCCCCCCCCCCCCCCCCCCCCCCCCCCCCCCCCCCCCCCCCCCCCCCCCCCCCCCCCCCCCCCCCCCCCCCCCCCCCCCCCCCCCCCCCCCCCCCCCCCCCCCCCCCCCCCCCCCCCCCCCCCCCCCCCCCCCCCCCCCCCCCCCCCCCCCCCCCCCCCCCCCCCCCCCCCCCCCCCCCCCCCCCCCCCCCCCCCCCCCCCCCCCCCCCCCCCCCCCCCCCCCCCCCCCCCCCCCCCCCCCCCCCCCCCCCCCCCCCCCCCCCCCCCCCCCCCCCCCCCCCCCCCCCCCCCCCCCCCCCCCCCCCCCCCCCCCCCCCCCCCCCCCCCCCCCCCCCCCCCCCCCCCCCCCCCCCCCCCCCCCCCCCCCCCCCCCCCCCCCCCCCCCCCCCCCCCCCCCCCCCCCCCCCCCCCCCCCCCCCCCCCCCCCCCCCCCCCCCCCCCCCCCCCCCCCCCCCCCCCCCCCCCCCCCCCCCCCCCCCCCCCCCCCCCCCCCCCCCCCCCCCCCCCCCCCCCCCCCCCCCCCCCCCCCCCCCCCCCCCCCCCCCCCCCCCCCCCCCCCCCCCCCCCCCCCCCCCCCCCCCCCCCCCCCCCCCCCCCCCCCCCCCCCCCCCCCCCCCCCCCCCCCCCCCCCCCCCCCCCCCCCCCCCCCCCCCCCCCCCCCCCCCCCCCCCCCCCCCCCCCCCCCCCCCCCCCCCCCCCCCCCCCCCCCCCCCCCCCCCCCCCCCCCCCCCCCCCCCCCCCCCCCCCCCCCCCCCCCCCCCCCCCCCCCCCCCCCCCCCCCCCCCCCCCCCCCCCCCCCCCCCCCCCCCCCCCCCCCCCCCCCCCCCCCCCCCCCCCCCCCCCCCCCCCCCCCCCCCCCCCCCCCCCCCCCCCCCCCCCCCCCCCCCCCCCCCCCCCCCCCCCCCCCCCCCCCCCCCCCCCCCCCCCCCCCCCCCCCCCCCCCCCCCCCCCCCCCCCCCCCCCCCCCCCCCCCCCCCCCCCCCCCCCCCCCCCCCCCCCCCCCCCCCCCCCCCCCCCCCCCCCCCCCCCCCCCCCCCCCCCCCCCCCCCCCCCCCCCCCCCCCCCCCCCCCCCCCCCCCCCCCCCCCCCCCCCCCCCCCCCCCCCCCCCCCCCCCCCCCCCCCCCCCCCCCCCCCCCCCCCCCCCCCCCCCCCCCCCCCCCCCCCCCCCCCCCCCCCCCCCCCCCCCCCCCCCCCCCCCCCCCCCCCCCCCCCCCCCCCCCCCCCCCCCCCCCCCCCCCCCCCCCCCCCCCCCCCCCCCCCCCCCCCCCCCCCCCCCCCCCCCCCCCCCCCCCCCCCCCCCCCCCCCCCCCCCCCCCCCCCCCCCCCCCCCCCCCCCCCCCCCCCCCCCCCCCCCCCCCCCCCCCCCCCCCCCCCCCCCCCCCCCCCCCCCCCCCCCCCCCCCCCCCCCCCCCCCCCCCCCCCCCCCCCCCCCCCCCCCCCCCCCCCCCCCCCCCCCCCCCCCCCCCCCCCCCCCCCCCCCCCCCTTTCACTCCTCTCGTGCACCTCTTCTTCATGTAGGATCAGATATTGACCAAAAGGAGGGGGTGAATAGTAGATTCAAAAATTTCTTTGAAAAAGCAAGTTCTTAAAAAAATCAGAGTATGTAGAACAATAACAGAACTGAATAGAGGTAAATTGAAGGTAACTTCGAGTAACAACATGTAGGGCTAAAGTAAATCTAAGTAGAGATGCACATGAAACTAAACATGGCAAAGCAACGGAAGTGTAAAGTGCTCAGAAACGTCAGCAATCACAGAGAAAAAATATACCGGGTGAAGTTCTTCGAACACAGGAAAAAAAGTAAAAAGGATCAAGGGAGTAGAACTCATAAGCTCGACGAAGACAATGATTTGTTCAACCAGTTTGAGTTCCTAGAACAACTTTATGTCTGGTTGGAGGGACCGAGATTAATCTTAGAAGACACATTCTTCACCATGTTCTCCTTGAGCTAAAGTATCAGAGACTTCACCCAATCACTCGTGGTATACCGTCAAGGTGATTTTAGGGATCACCGCAAACATGTTCTTTGACAGTCCACAATTACTCTTGGATGCTCTTGAACTGACAATCAATCGTCTCGTGGATGCACAGTCCACAAGAGCAATATGTTAAGTTAAGCTTAAACTAGTTCTTCAGTGATGCTCAGTCACTTACCAGTTTTTAGGCTCTGAGTTTTTCCTCTCTTAGGATTCTCTCAATCTCTTTGGGGGGATGGGTTGCTCTAATAAACACTTGCCAATTCTCTCACGGAGCAGCCAACCTTCTAAGGATGAAGTGGGTGGCTATATTTATATCCGGGAGCAATCCCTAGGGCTGATATGATCGTTGGAGGAACTAACCATCCAACGTACACACGACACGTGGCAAAACTGTCTGATTTTGAAATGCGGCCAATGACTTGACTTGCGAAACCAGACAGTAGAATCAACTAGCAAGGACCTTCACTTTGGTGTCCCAAAGAATATCATCTTAGACACTGAAGGAAAATTATTTTCTCAGAAGAGATTCCGAATGATGGAAATATGCCCTAGACACAATAATAAAGTTGTTATTATTATATTTCTTTATTCATGATAAAGGTTTATTATTCATGCTAGAATTGTATTGACCGGAAACTCCCCCCCCCCCCCCCCCCCCCCCCCCCCCCCCCCCCCCCCCCCCCCCCCCCCCCCCCCCCCCCCCCCCCCCCCCCCCCCCCCCCCCCCCCCCCCCCCCCCCCCCCCCCCCCCCCCCCCCCCCCCCCCCCCCCCCCCCCCCCCCCCCCCCCCCCCCCCCCCCCCCCCCCCCCCCCCCCCCCCCCCCCCCCCCCCCCCCCCCCCCCCCCCCCCCCCCCCCCCCCCCCCCCCCCCCCCCCCCCCCCCCCCCCCCCCCCCCCCCCCCCCCCCCCCCCCCCCCCCCCCCCCCCCCCCCCCCCCCCCCCCCCCCCCCCCCCCCCCCCCCCCCCCCCCCCCCCCCCCCCCCCCCCCCCCCCCCCCCCCCCCCCCCCCCCCCCCCCCCCCCCCCCCCCCCCCCCCCCCCCCCCCCCCCCCCCCCCCCCCCCCCCCCCCCCCCCCCCCCCCCCCCCCCCCCCCCCCCCCCCCCCCCCCCCCCCCCCCCCCCCCCCCCCCCCCCCCCCCCCCCCCCCCCCCCCCCCCCCATACAGATGTATCCACAATTCATTTAGAGTTACTTAATAGTCTATTTCTTATACCATATCTCTATCCCGTGAAATTCTCGAGCCAAAAGATGGATGCATATGCTGTGTTTCATTTTGCTAAATGATATCAATTAAATGGTGTATCAATTCCATAAATTGCATATAGCAATAAATAAATCAGCAAAATTCTTTCTAATATTTTAGATAGAAGAAATGTTTCTTCTATCTAAAATATTAGAAAGAATGTACCCTTCTATCCAAATCCAATTTGCATCGATAAAATAAATCCAAATTCCAGTAGTAGATGAATAATTGCAAATTTGTGTGTGTACGAGATTAGAATAACTTCAAAATAACTGACATAATTTTGTATTTTTCCTGATCAGAAAAATACATGAAAAAGAAAGGAGGTAGAAAAATTTTTGGATTTATGGTTAAAGAAGAAAAAGAAGAAAACAGGGGTTCTGTTGAATTTCAAGTATTCAGTTTCACCAATAAGATACGGAGACTTGCTTCACATTTGGAATTACACAAAAAAGATTTTTCATCGGAAAGAGGTCTACGAAGACTTTTGGGAAAACGTCCCCCCCCCCCCCCCCCCCCCCCCCCCCCCCCCCCCCCCCCCCCCCCCCCCCCCCCCCCCCCCCCCCCCCCCCCCCCCCCCCCCCCCCCCCCCCCCCCCCCCCCCCCCCCCCCCCCCCCCCCCCCCCCCCCCCCCCCCCCCCCCCCCCCCCCCCCCCCCCCCCCCCCCCCCCCCCCCCCCCCCCCCCCCCCCCCCCCCCCCCCCCCCCCCCCCCCCCCCCCCCCCCCCCCCCCCCCCCCCCCCCCCCCCCCCCCCCCCCCCCCCCCCCCCCCCCCCCCCCCCCCCCCCCCCCCCCCCCCCCCCCCCCCCCCCCCCCCCCCCCCCCCCCCCCCCCCGTTTTGTGCTCTACCCACATGGCATGATCATTGGGGAAGATTTAGGGCATATATTGGAAGAGGATAGCTTGAGGACTTTCTATGAATTGAAATCCAAGCGAACTTCAATAAAAACAATAAAAGCAACAAGAGGTAAAAGCAACACAGAGAATTGGTTGGTACAATTTTTTGTTATTTATTACCTTAGGTGATGTGATTATAAAGGCATGGTGCGAACCAACCTGTGATTGGATGGTTAGGAGGACAGTGGTATCCCAACCCATTAGGGTTCATGTCCTAGACTTGATATTGGTGCTCGCATTTTCCTGGTTTTATTTCAGGCTTTCCGGCGATGTTCGTTCAGTGGGAGGAGACGTTATCGTCCACTACGAGGCGCCTATGGCGACTTCCCCAATCTCAAGATGCTATGCCAGCCCAGTCTCTCGGAGATGCTCATAGGGAAAGGGTGTGCGTGCATGCGTTCATAGGGGTGAGTATGCTCGTGTATGCGAGCAACTTCGGTTGTACCGTGTTAAAAGAAAGACAACAATGTATGAACACATTTAGAACATTCGAATGTCACCTTACCATTGATGTATTCTTCAAAAATTGTTCGAATCCAAAACCATCCATGACATTTCTTTGAGGAAAATTGGGAAAATTAAAACATTTCTTTGAGAGAAAATATTATCGACAAAAACAGGAGCATCAAGGGAGGGTGGAGATTGATTGGAGAAGGATCTGACAGTGTTAAGGCCGAATTCTTCAGCAGCAGAGGAAGAGGGGTACGCCACTTCCCATGGAAGCGCTAATTGGGTCGGGATGTCAAAAGGGAGGGGAGGGTGGGACCTTTATTTTTGGACATGAATTCCACCGTACACAAGAATGTATAAAATCATGAACATATGAATTGCACTTTTGGACATGAATTGTCTATCATGCAAAGACCATCAAAATGATAGAACAATGTATGAGCATACCTCGAACATTCAAATTTGTCACCTTTACCACATTCTTCGAAAATTGTTCGGATCCAGGCCCGTACATAACATTTCTCCAATGAAAAAAATGAGAAAGCTAAAGCATTTCTTCGTGAATCGAAAGAAAAAAATTATCGGTAGGTGCACTTTGATTGTAGAAAGGATCCGGCAGTGTTAAAGCCGAGATCCTTGAGCGTCGGAGGAAGAGGCCTGCACCACTTCTCATGGAAGCGGTGGAAGAGGGGTCGGGGTGTCAAAGCGCGGGAGGGAGGGAGCTATGGCACCAGAGAATCGTGCTACAGCGCTACAGGTGCGTGTGGGTCGTGATGGATGCAAAGCCCTTTCATCAACCATCGCAGGTCGAATTCATTGGTACATGCAAAGCTATTTCACCAGCCATTGGATGCAGAATGGATGGACACGATAGTTGGTGACGTCCAGCTGGGTGTAGAACAATTGGTCTTGTTTTGTAGTAAAAAAAAAGGGATGCATTAATCCAGCAGCCCGCATTAGAATATTATCAGATCAATAGCACAAAGGCATTGAGTTTGTCCCCTATGGAGTACATTACATCTTTTAATAATTGGTATTGCTGGTGTAGTAAGATTATCATTTAGGCTTCAAAAAGGTTTAATAATTAGGAGCCCATGAACTTCTTCTTGTCGATGTTTGGCTTGGAGACGACGGAGCCGTCGTTGCCGGCGAGCGCCTTGTACTTGTCCTTCCTGGTGAAGCTGGTGCACTCATACGACAAGGTGGAGGCGATGAGCCTCTGGATGTAGTTGGCCACCTCGTGGCTGGTCTTGCCGCCCTTGCAGGTGAGCTCGTGGGGCAGCTTGTTGAGGAAGGTGACCACGTAGCCCGGGCTGGGGTTCATGAAGAAGTAGAAGGGGTCGAGCCCCTTCCAGCCGCGCGCCGTGGTGCCGTGGAACATGCTCATCTGGTTCTCCATCGCCACCGGCACGATCTCGTCGGTGAGCTCCGCGAAGAGCGCCGAGAAGCGCAGCAGGAAGGGCTCCCGGCACGTGGTGCCCTCGGGGCAGATCACCAGGTCCCCCTCCTTGAGCAGGCGCCGGATCATGGCCGCGTCCGCCGCCCGGTCGCGGGTCAGCCGCACCGTGCGGATCGGCGACAGCATCTCCGACAGCCGCGACACCTGCACAACATCCCGTTGCCTGTCAGCACGTGACCAATGGAGTACACTCTCTGTCGTAGCTGCTGTACAGAGGTTGCATATGTATTACTACGTACGTACCGAGTAGGTGACGGCGGTGATGGGCCGGCCGAGGGCGGTGGAGAGGAAGATGGGGTCGAGGAGGGTGCGGTGGGAGCAGATGAAGAGCACGACGGTCTGGCCGGTCTCGAGGCTGGCCGGCGGTGGCGGGTTGCCCTTGACGGTGACGCGCACGCCGAGAGCGGTGAAGGCGTGGTACACCATGCGCATCGGCAGGAGCGAGCCGGCGGCGATGCGGAGGCAGGAGAGCACGAAGCCGATGGGGATCCAGAGCAAGGTGAGCAGCGCGAGCGCCGGCGACGGCTTCTGCACGATCCGGCCGTCGTGGAAGATGACCGGCTTGGGCAGGTCCTCCCTTAGCACGGGCTTGAGCTTGGGCGTCGGGGGCACCACGTACCCCTCCTTGCAGAGCCGCATGAACGGGTAGTCCGTCTTCCTGTCGCCGAGGCCGACCTCCGGCGTGGCGTCGCCGAACGCCTGGCGGAGCGCGGCGGCCTTGTTCTCGCCGACGAGCACGCCGGGGGAGCGGACGAGGCCGGTGGCCCTGCCGCGCCAGACCACGAGCTCCGTGCCGAGCACGACGTGGGCGCCGATGTAGTCCTTGAGGAAGGCCTCCACCATGATCCTCGGGTTGGCGGTGAGCACGCACCGGCGGCCGCAGGCGGAGAAGACGCGCCACGACTCCGGGTGGAGGTCGGAGCAGTAGAACTTGGGCAGCACGGCGCGGGCCACGGCCTCGACGTCGTCCACCTTGGCGCCGGCCATGGAGGCGAAGATGAGCACCTGGATCCCCGCCGACTCGGACACGACGTAGTAGAGGAGGCCCGCGAGCGGCGCCAGCAGGAGCAGCGCCATGAGCCGGAGCACGCCCCCGGTCTCGAACGCCATGTGCGCGAAGTAGGGGAAGGAGCTCCGGCCGCACAGCAGCGTGCCGTCCAGGTCGGCCACGACCGTGTCCCCGCTCCGGCCCGCCGACGCGCACTTGTCCACCATCGGGAACGGCGACGCCGTCATCGTCGTCGTGGTCTCCGCCATCGGTCCCAACCTGGTCTCTCCCGGCACACAAGCTACAATGTACGCCTTGCTGTCTTGGTATGTCTCCTCCCAAGTGTAGAACTCTGCATGAGAGTCTCTCACTTTTCCGTGGCCGTTTATATACAGGAACCGGGGCGAGCACGGACACAAACGACCAAAATGAATTGTTTACAACGCGTGCGTACGTATAGAAGAAATCGCGGAGAGAAGATTACAAGGAGGAGCGCAAGTACATCCGGTACGTCGTCCGTCGTTAGGTGTTGTATAAACTTGGTAATGCTCCAAGAACCGGGCTCTTCGGATGCGCCGTTGCGGGCGTTGTTTTACATGGCCCCAGGGCTTTGGCGCTGCCGCCAGTAAAGCGAAGCGGGAGAAAACAATTCGGGGCCGGTGACAATCGCTCGCACGTAGTAGTGAGTTCTCGTTCTTGTTCTCTCTTGATTGAGATGGAGTTCTTGTTCTCTCGGACGAAGGCGACAGGTACTAGTTTATTTCAGGAATCGTAGTGCACAGTACGAAAGCGCCATTTAGAGCTCGGGCCACAGGTTGGTACGCAGCTCGCTTGCGATGTTGGGCCTCCCGGTCGATCCTGCCATGGCCGATATTCGAGGCGTATTATTATGGAGGAGAAACAGCGTGTGTGCGCCCCCACTTGGCTGCCTCTTGGGCACGGGAGGTGGGCATTGATGGGCACATAATTGTTCCATTTTTAGGGAGTGGGCACAGGATTGTGGCGGTGCAGCGTAACCTCTTGTGCATGGTCTTGTCGCGTTGACGCGCGCCCAATGGAGCCAGGCTCCTGCAGCGGTTCAGAGCGGAACAGGGCTTGGCTTGGCTCGGCACAAGCGGCGCAGGGCTTGAGAGCATCTCCACTCGATCGCCCCAGCGCACCCGGGAATGCGTTTTCGCGTTCGTGCCGGCGATTTTTTCGCCCTGCAGCGATCGAGTTCCCAGCCGCACCCTCAGTGTTCGGTCTTCAGACGCTCAAAAAAATTCAAACTTGTATTTCCCGCTGCCAAAAAAACACCACAAGTTCGACGATCACCATACCACAAGCCGGCAATCATCAAGCCACAGTTCGGCGATCAAACATACCCGAAAGTTCGGCGATCAAAAGGAAGGAAAGCATAGACACGGGACGCATCAATCGGTGGGCTCCTCTGGCGTAGGACTGGCTGGGGTCGGCGTGGACGCAGGCGTGCTCGGCGTTGGCGTGGCTTCTGTGCTGGGGCTGGTGGTCGGCGTCGGCACCGCTTCATCGGGGCTGGGGCTGGATCTGGGCGTCGGCGTTGGTGTCGGCGTGCGCGTAGGGGTGGTGGTTGACGCCGGCCCGGGCATCTGGTTCAAGATGAGGCTGCGCTCCGCCAGGTACCACACCTTGACCTGCTCGTCCATCGTCGACATGTCTGCCGCCATCAAGAACGCCGTGTCGGTGTTTCTCTTCTTCGCGGCGACGTTGGTCCGGAGTAGGTCGAGCTTCACGTCCTGCTTCGTCATCAACACCGACCACCACGCGTCGGATTTCTCCTCCCTCTTTGCGGCGATGTTCTTGGCGTCGGCGATGCACTGCTCGATCGATGATTGCAGCCGTTCGGCAGCGGGTGCCGCGTCCCTCGCCGCCTTGTCTCTTTTGTTGCCATCAGGGCACCCATCCGTCGTCCCGGGTGCAGGCGCGTCCGGCTTGTACATCTCCTTGGCCTTGGCGAGGGTGAGCCGGGCCTCCCTCCACTTCTGGCACGACTCGATCCTGAAGAACACGTGAAGGAACTTGAACTCTTGGTCGCTGTTGTCCTGACGATACATGTTGAACATCCGAACCATCTGCACAGCGAAGAACAAGTATCGGCGAAGTACACGGCGAAAGAAGTGGGCCAGTGACCGATGACCATACCTGGCCCTCGACGTTGGCGCCGCTTTCCGGGCGAGCCGCGACCTCCTCGACGATCCCATGACATTTGTTGCAGGGCGCCTGGATGATCGTCCAATGGTTCGCCATGGCCTTGTCGCCGCGCTCCATGTGGATGTTGGCGAAGTAGGGGTCGACCAACTTGCGCTCATCGAACGCCGTCTTGATCCTTCTCCAGTACGTGTCGGCGTTATGATTCGAGCCGGTGATCGGGTCGATGCTGACGGTCTTCCATGCTTCGGTGAGGCACTTGTCTTTCTTGGACATCCACTTGACGCGAGGCTTGCCCGGCCTGGCATTGGCCGCCCGCTTCTTTCTCCCTTTCGTCGCCAGCGCCGGCTCCGCCTCCTCCTCCGCCTGTTCTTTCTCCTCCACCTCCTCGGCGTCGTGGAGCTCGTCGTCCATGTCGACGGCGGTGTCCATCGTTTCGTCTTGTACGTGGAACCCGGGGCAGGAAGCGGCGGCCACCGAGTCGCTCGTGATGATCTCGTCCATGTCGGCGTCGGTGGCGTCGGTATTGTCGAACTGTGGCGCCGAGCCGTGCGCGAAGGGTAGGGCGCAGAGGAGGCGTAGGCGAGGCTGAGTATGCCGGCGGCGAATAGCTGTACTGGGTGGGGAGGCCGGCGGTGAACGCGGGGGAGAGAGTGCGCCTGGTCGGGGTTCAGGCCGAAGGGGGAGGCACGTGGCGGCGCGCCATGCGGGAAGGTGATGTTGGGGTTGAAACCGCCATGCGCGTCGCCGTCGGAGTAGCCAGGCGAGGGTGCGTACCCTCATTGCGGCGGGGGCGGCGAGAAGTTGGCCGGCGACGCGACGCTCTGCTGGCTCCACGCGGCTTGCGCGCAGTGGCCCTCTTGACGATGAGCCTGTTCCGCCGGTCGGCGGTGACCTCCTCCCAGCGCTGAACGTCCGCACTCCACGCAGCGTTCGACATGCCGGCTGGCCTTGCCATCGGTGCCCTTGCCTTCCTCTGCTTCGGCTGGGTGGAATCGGCGGCGGCGGCGCGAGGGGCCACATACTTCTTCGGCGGTATGGCGGACGGATAAGAGGAGAATTGCGGGGGCGGCGGGGGAGAAGGGGGAAGCACTGGGAAAATGAAGGGAAAGGGGGGAGAAAACGGCGGGAAATAGGCCTGTGTCGCCGACAGCGCGGGCCCACGCGCCTTTTCTCTTCGGCCGGCGCCCCCAGACGCCCCCTGGGGGGCTGGGTTCGGCTCGGATTTGCCGGTTGTTATTTCGGCCCAAACTGACGATAAACAACGACATGGGGCTCCGGGGTATTTGAGCTCGGGCTCAAATGAGCGTGCATGAACAGTAAAATCGAAAAAAAATTGAAAACAAATTCAAAAAATTCTGAATTTTTTTTGATAAACTTTGACAAATTTTCTAAGTGCTTGTATATTTACATCACGAGATCACATTCGAGGAAGGCGTGAAGAAAAAAAACAAAAACGATGTTATGGAAATGCTACTTTCAAAAGCATTTTGAAACACTGATTTTGTTTTTTTTGCTACGCCTTCCATGAATGTGATCTCAAGCTGAAAATTTACAAACAGTTAGCACATTTGCCAAAGTATACCATAAAAAAAATTCAGATTTTTTTGAATTGTTTTGAATTTTTTACGAATTTACTGTTCATCCGGGCTCAAATGAGCTCGAGCTCAAAAGAATAGCCTTGTTGGGGGACGAGCGAAGATGCTTTGTTTCTTTGAAAGGGAACCGGGAAATACGTATACCCAACAGTCATCTACAGTTGATTGATTGGAGCAAGCAATGCTGTGCTCTTCAGTGCGTAGTAACTAACGTAAAAGATGTTAATAACTTTTCCCATCGGCACGCGGCGCAGCTTCCAGGTCTAGGTGTAGGCGTACGGGGAGGGAGCTGGTTTGGCGTAAGATGCTCCATCCCATCCATGGACAGCGTGCGCAGACCAGTGCACTGCACAGACGTGGGTGGGAACGCGTTCAACTTACTCCTCCCAGGTCCTCGTCAACGGTCAGGTTACCACAAAAAAAAAACCCGCAAAAGAAAGGCTTAATTTCATCGTTTACCTGAAACAAGTATGCGCCGAAATAAGGATGGCAATGGCAATGTTAATTTCAGGCAGGTCGATCGATGAAGCTTTGTTTTCATGCACTCCTGTCGTAGCTACGTACTAGTACTACGTTTCTGTGATGCGTAAGGCCGTGAAAAGGTCCCAAGCCGTGCTTAATAGTACTCCGGAGGTCGATTAGTACATGCGGTGCAGCTTTTAGATGTACTCCGGAGATCGATTAGTACTGGAAGAGGGCGGAGTAGTATGGTAGTGGAGGCTAGCATCGCGATTGACCAGACCTCGGTGTGACAACCAACCAAGAGTGATTCGACCTTTTCCCATCGGCATGAGGCGCAGCTTTCAGATGTACGGGAAGGAACGCACTGCTCCCCCGTGTCCGTCGAAACATGTACGGGGAGGATACTGAGATGCTCCACAGTATGTGCAGACGCGTTCAGCTTACGGACTGTGTAAAGAATCGGTGCATCATGCTTCTCCCCGTTTCGCGGACAGCACCCGCCGGTTTTTTATATGTTGCCCTGCAAATTCACATACCTCAAATTTCAATCTTTAAATTCATACAATTCATGCACGTCGATCATACGATACAAATTGTCCGAATTCAACAGTTCAAAGCAAAGCCAAAACAATTCATAGTTCAACAAACCGGACAATCCAAAATAAAATCAATGTCCGAGCATGATGGATGACTTCGGATCACTGGCCGGGCGCCTGCTCCGAGCGGAATGCGTCCTGCTCCAGGCGAAATGCGTCCCGCTTGTCGTGCTCTGCCTACATCTGGGCTGCCTGCTCCGCCTGCATCCGGGCTGCATGATCCGTTGTCGCTGCCGCTGCCGCCCTCGCCGCCTCGTACTCCCTACGGTCATTGATCTCCTTCTTCTTGTCCGCAAGCCACTTCTTTGCATGCTCATCCAAGAGGGTTTCGTTCGCCAACATGATCTTCGCATCCTCCGCGTCCCGTGCGAGTTGCAACCTCGCCTTCTCAAGCCCAATCTCACCAAATGTCTTGGCCTTCTCGAGTTCTCATTTGATCGCCGCCTCTTACTTCTCCAACTCGATCTTCTCCCTCTCAATTTCAAACTTCTTCTTCGCCCTCTTCCGGTCCCACTCCATCCTCTTCTTTTGCGCATCCAACATGAGCTTGTAGCTCTCCTCTTTCTTGTTCTCCCGTACCGAAAAAATGCCCGTCCATGTGGACTACATTTTTGTAGCCGCGGCGTCACGGAGGCCCATGCCTTCTCCCACTTGTTTCCCATGACTTGTCGGTTATTCTTTGGCACGGTGGCTCTTCCATTCGTGACGACAACATCGTCCTCTTCATAACCCATTTGATTGGTAGGAGTTTGAGTCATTATTCCTCTTCTTGCCGTACTTGAGATCGGCCACAACTTGATTCCACTTCAACTTGCCATTCAATATAATTCAACAACGACTAAAAGCAAACGACTTCTTCTCCACCTCGTGATACAAAGTGGCCGCCACCGCCATCTAGCAAACAACGTACGTATGAACACGAGAATGTAAAGACAAGAAGCATATGCAAATGACGACAAGATGAAGCAATTGAGCTTACGTGAGAGCATCTATAGCCGGACTTGGCAAATCCGACCCCCTATATGTCCGCGGACGCGCCCGGGCACGCACGCGGACACATCTGGACGGGCCCTCATATTTCGCTCCTGGCATCCACATATTTCAAATCCGGACTCTCAAACCCATGCAAATCCATGAACATCGATCATACAAGCCAATGTCGCACGTAAAAAACAAATGTTGGTACCGAGCAAAGATAGTGTTTACATAAAATTTATTTTAAGTGCACAACTCAAACATTAGTGTCGGTGTCAAAACCAGCGGATCTCGGGTAGGGGGTCCCGAGCTGTGGATCAAGGATCAATGGGGAACAAGGGACGAAGAACACGGTGTTTACCCAGGTTCGGGCCCTCTCTAGGAGGTAAAACCCTACGTCCTGCTTGATTGTATTTGATGTGTATGGTATGATTACAGAGTCGATCTACCGCGAGATCACGCGAGCTAAACCCTAGGTTGAAGGGGTATTGGATGTTGCTCTAACCCTAAAGACTAAAGCCCTCTGGTTTATATAGACACCAGTAGGGTTAGGGTTACACATGGTCGGTTACAATAAGGGGAAAATCATGCTAAATCTTGACTTGGAGGGCACACTAAGGCTCCGACGATCTTCTATCCGGTCACAGGTCCACGCCCTAGCTTGGCTCCATAGTAGCCCATCAGTCCGACCCATAAGGAATGGGCAGGCGGCCCGAGGACCCCTTAATCCAGGACTCCCTCAGTAGCCCCCGAACTGGCCTCCAACGCCGGGGATTGCCTGTTGGGGAACGTAGTATTTCAAAAATTTCCTACGATCACGCAAGATCTATCTAGGAGAAGCATAGCAACGAGCGGGAGAGTGTGTCCACGTACCCTCGTAGACCGAAAGCGGAAGCGTTTAGCAACGCGGTTGATGTAGTCGAACGTCTTCGCGATCCAACCGATCCAAGTACCGAACGCACGGCACCTCCGCGATCTGCACATGTTCAGCTCGGTGACGTCCCTCGAACTCTAGATCCAGCTGAGGCCGAGGGAGAGTTTCGTCAGCACGACGGCGTGGTGACGGTGATGATGAAGTTACCGACGCAGGGTTTCGCCTAAGCACTACGACAATATGACCGAGGTGTGTAACTGTGGAGGGGGGCACCGCACACGGCTAAGACAAATCTTCTCTTGTGTCTATGGGGTGCCTCCTGGCTACGTATATAAAGGATGGAGGGAGGAGGAGGCCGGCCCTCATAGGGCGCGCCCAAAGTGTGGAGTCCTACTAGGACTCCCTAGTCCTAGTAGGATTCCACCTCCCACATGGAATAGGAAAAGGGGAAGGGAGAAGGAGAAGGAAGGAAGGGGGCGCCCCCTTTCCCTAGTCCAATTCGGACAAGTCCATGGGGAAGGGGCGCAGCCACCCTTGAGGCCTTTCTCTCCTTTCCCGTATGGCCCATTAAGGCCCAATACGAATTCCCGTAACTCTCCGATACTCCGAAAAATACCTGAATCACTCAGAACCTTTCCGATGTCCGAATATAGCCTTCCAATATATCGATCTTTACCTCTCGGCCATTTCGAGACTCCTCGTCATGTCCCCGATCTCATTCGGGACTCCAAACAAACTTCGGTCATCAAATCACATAAACTCATAATACAAATCGTCATCGAACGTTAAGCGTGCGGACCCTACGGGTTCGAGAACTATGTAGACATGACCGAGACACATCTCCGGTCAATAACCAATAGCGGAACCTGGATGCTCATATTGGCTCCTACATATTCTACGAAGATCTTTATCGGTCAAACCGCATAACAACATACGTTATTCCCTTTGTCATCGGTATGTTACTTGCCCGAGATTCGATCGTCGGTATCATCATACCTAGTTTAATCTCGTTACCGGCAAGTCTCTTTACTCGTTCCGTAATGCATCATCCTGCAACTAACTCATTAGTTACATTGCTTGCAAGGCTTCATATGATGTGCATTACCGAAAGGGCCCAGAGATACCTCTCGGATACTCGGAGTGACAAATCATAATCCCGATCTATGCCAACCCAACAAACACCTTCGGAGACACCTGTAGAGCATCTTTATGATCACCCAGTTACGTTGTGACGTTTGATAGCACACAAGGTGTTCCTCCGGTATTCGGGAGTTGCATAATCTCATAGTCAGAGGAACATGTATAAGTCATGAAGAAAGCAATAGCAACAAACTAAACGATCATAGTGCTAAGCTAACGGATGGGTCTTGTCAATCACATCATTCTCCAATGATGTGATCCCGTTCATCAAATGACAACTCATGTCTATGGCTAGGAAACTTAACCATATTTGATCAACAAGCTAGTCAAGTAGAGGCATACTAGTGACACTCTGTGTTGTCTATGTATTCACACATGTACTAAGTTTCCGGTTAATACAATTCTAGCATGAATAATAAACATTTATCATGATATAAGGAAATATAAATAACAATTTTATTATTGCCTCTAGGGCATATTTCCTTCATTGCCATCTAGCGCATTTCAAATCTTCGGCTTGCGAGGTGAGTTCTTCATCCTTCCTTGTATTGTTTAGAACAGTGTCCCCAGGCCGAATAATATCCGGGATCCGGATTAACGTCGGAGGTTCACCGCCCAGCGTGATCCATGTCAATGTCGTATTCGTGTTCGACCGGTTTTGACAATCCGGAATCCAAGGACCCCATCAAAATATGGTGGGACCGTCGGAGTTAATGCTTGCCTCGGGGCAGGGGCAAACTTTGACTGTTGTGCGCCTTTTTAGAAGGCGAACGACCCAATTCCCCCTTTTTTGCAGACCCGTCCTTTCAGCTTAGAACGGCACGCCTATTTATAGATCCAAAGACGCGGGGACGACTGACCCATCCTCCCCACAGAAACCAACGCTGGAGAAACTTTAGACACCATGGCCGATGCCCCAGGCTCATCTTCACGACCTCACGGTCCCCTCCCGGGCGACTGGGCGAGCTGCTCCGTCTCACGCCTCCGACTGAGCGATCTGCAGACACAAGGATATCTCCCCGTAGCGGATCTTGTTTCCACCCGCGCCGGACTGATCTCCATAGATGGCCAGGCGTTCGCCGAGAACTTCCCTGCTCCAAGCAAGGAAGAGAGGGTATGCTTCATGCCCTTCCTTCTACGAGGCCTAGGCTTTCCCATTCACCCCTTCCTGCGGGGTTTATTAGAGTTTTACGGGATCCAGCTCCACCACCTCACCACAAGATCCATACTGCATATCTCTGGCTTCGTGGCGCTTTGTGAGATATTCCTGAGCTGCGAGGTCCACTTTGATTTGTGGAGAAAATATTTCTGCCTCGTCCCTCGTACCCATGGAGGGTCAATTTTTTAAGTAGGCGGAGCGGAGGTGTGGCGTATAGCCGGGACAGGGTATCCCAATGGGACCCCACGAAAAGATCCCGAGGAATGGACCTCGGAATGGTTCTATATCAAAGACGTCCCCCTTTCTGACCCAGTCCGGAGGGGGCTGCCCGAATACTCAAGCGCCCCGCTAAAGAAGCGGTTCAATTGGCGACCCAAGAGTCCCTCCCAAAAAGATAGCGCAGAGGTGCACCTTCTGGCCACCAAAATTCGGTTGTTGGCCCATAGTAAACTGACCATGATTGACGTAATGGCCATCACCATAGCTCGGTGCGTACATCCCCTTCGGCAGAGGATGCATCCTCTGTGGTGTTACAACGGGACAAGCGACGCAACCCGCTACAAGCGACAAGGGCCGGACAATCAAGCGGCTATGGCCAAAATTCTAGCCGACCTCTTCAAAGGAGAGGAGGAAGATTTTGCTCGGTTGGGTATTCGGGAGGGTTGTTCCAGCTACAATCCGACAGAATGGGTAAGTTTTAATCCTTCGCTTTTAATTCGGAGATTGCGTCCGAACATTTACCGGATGTATTCCTTTCTCAAACAGAGTTGGAGGCATCAGATCGAGTCCGTCCACTGCCCCCCTCCCCTCAACCAGAGAATCATTCCCGTGATGACGACTCGGGGTATCGTGACGATCCGGAGACGTCGATTGATTTTGAAGACGGGGTCTTTTATCAGGAAAGCCTTGACGGCACCAAAGTTGCCTTGACGGCCGACCACCCTGGGGCCCTTCCCTCCTCCAAAGTAAGCGAACAGAAGACCTCTTCCCGAACAGGGCGCTCGCCTCGCACCGTCCCAAGTGTGTTGACTTCTACTCCCAAGGGCCGCCGCACTGCGCGCCGAACAACTGCTGAAGGAGCGCGGGATATGCCGGCCTCGTCCCACAATGGGGCATCCAAGCGGAAGGCCACCGCTGAAGCGGAAATGACCGCTCCCTCGGCTCAAAGGTAATGTGTTCGGAACCATCAAAAGAGTCGCTCTTAATGTCTTCTTCTGATGTTCGCTTGGTTTTGCAGAAGAAGAGTACCACCGCGCCAATCCGAAGACACCCCGGACGTGCCGAGGCGCATTTCCAATCTTGGTCTTCGGCGCAGGCTAGGGACCATGCCGGACATGCGGCTACCGGCGCATCTCCGGAGGATCCAGACGATGTTTCGGTTACCGATTCCGAAGTCGAGAGTATGATGAATCACCGCCGCCGAAGAGAATCCTTGCACCACGTCGCCTTTACCAACCAGGAATTCAATGCATTTAATTCGGTGGACACGTACCTCGCGGCGGCCCAAACGGGGCTTGAAGGGATCACCAATCTTCTGTCTTCCAATGTGCAGGTGCGAGATAAAAAAAATTAGGAACAAATCATAAATCCTAACCTAGTAGCCCCCGAGCCTTAATTTGGGCGGGACGGCCGAGTTAAGGATCTGTAACCATATATTGTTTTCAATTTGTAGGCCGCGAGGGAACAAAATAACAAGTTATCCAAAGACCTCGAGCCGAGCCGAACTGGAAGCGGCTAAGAAAGCCAGCAGCGAAGCTCATGGTAAGCGGGGAAGCTTTAGAATGCTTAAAAACTGTATGGCGTTCCTTGCTTATAACACTATACTATCCCTGTAGCCACCGAATCCATGGGCCAATTGCGGAAGGACCTGGAGGCGGCCAGGGAATCCCTGCGGCACGCGGAATCGCAGCATGAGGCTGGTAAACGAGTACTGACACGAAGTCATGAGGAGAAGAATAAGCTCAAGGCGGAAAATCAGCAGAAAGCCGAAGAAATCAAGAGTTTAAAAATCTCAGTTGGCGCAAGCCCTGGAGGAGAACCAGAAGCTAAAAGGCGGCATGTTCAGTAAGTAACGAATTCAACTTACATGTACGTGGATGATCACAACATTTTAACATGAGCATGCCGCCCCTATTGCTAGGTCTCCTGACAGGGCGGCTGGAAGAGGAGGTCGGTTCCTTTGGAGGGAACCTTTTGAAGGAACTAACCAAAACGCACGAGAGAGCCCAGAAGGCCATGAAGAGCACGGTTAAGGCATTACGGCTGCTAGAAGCGCCGCCAGAAAGCATGGCCGAACTGGCTAGCCGCTTTAAAGGAGCGAGGCGGCGTTTTGAATTGTGGAAGAAGTCGGCCTGCCGGGAAGGAGCACGCAATGCCTGGGCAATGGTGAAGACCCGGTTTACCAAACTCGAACCTGAACATATGGCTCGAGTTGGACCCATGGGGCCAGATGGGCAGGAAATACCCCTTAGCTTAGTATATGACCAGGTAATGTCTGCTGCTTGGTACTCCCAACAAGATTGTGCTTTGGACAGCTTGATAGATAATATTGACAAAGAGTAGGGTGCGTGATTCTATGTATCCATGTACTTTACATCGCGCCATCTCGATCCGCAATAAAAATGTTGTCTTAACCGGCCATCGGCTTCCGCCTCCCCGACCAGTGGTCGGGGAGTGTTCCGTACAATGTGCCCTGTATAACGGGGAAACACTTCCGGCAACCAGGCAATCCGGCCATTTGGTGTGAACAGACAAAACATGCACAGAGAGCTATGTTATATTACTTTTTAACGTAAGAAACATCTTCCGAAGAAAATAGTTCCTCCAAGGGTTCCTTTCTTCGGGTGTAGTATGTTGACCATAAACTTTAGGTCCAGATACCAATGATATGCGGATGCTAGTGGTTTTTAGGAACCACGAACAGTGGGCTGGCGGCGAGCGCCTGGTTATTTTCACTTCCCACGAGGCTGACCCATTATTTTCTATAAGAACGCTAGCTTTCGGCTTCACCCATCTGAGGTACGTATCCGGGTTACCCGGTCGTAACAATCACGGAGGTGCTCCCTTTACTCTCTAGCCGAACAATCGGAAACGTAGGGGTAAACACAGGAGCCAGGCAACCCAGGTTGGCAAAGGACTTAAGTCAAATAGGTGCATATAATGGCTTGAAAGATATGGGAAGGATATGTGTTCAAACAAGATAAACACGTTGTGCGGTGAACATATTAATTGGCTTCTTTAAAAGGAGCCCCCAGGAAAGCTGGGTAGTTCATCCGAAGATGTGTACAATAGCGACTTGGCGTGGTACGGTTTGTCCGGACTCTAGATCGGGAGGTTAAAGCTCCAACAGTAATAAAGAAAGATAAAAAGCCGAAGGAAAACGGAGAGTGGTGATGACCACGCTGAACTAGGCGTAGAAACGCCGAAGCCGAGCTGCGTTCCACGGGTTGGGTTCAAGGCGGTTATCTGACAGGCTGCGAAGGCGGTATGCTCCTCCCACGAGTACTTCCTCTATAATGAAGGGGCCCTCCCATTTGAGTGAAAGCTTGTGCTTTTGCTTCTCAGGGAGGCAGAGGACGAGCTCTCCCACGTTGTATGCCTTCGCCCGAACCTCCCGATTCTGGTAACGCCGTGATTGCTATTGATAAAACGCGGAGCGTGCCCGAGCAATGTCGCGCTCTCCCTCCAGGGTGTCCAGGTCGTCCTGCCGATCTAGCTCGGCCTCCTTCTCTTCGTACATGCGGATTCTGGGTGCGTCATGGATAAGATCACATGGGAGGATTGCCTCAGCGTCGTACATCATAAAGAATGGGGTGTATCCTGTTGACCGATTAGGAGTGGTGCGCAGCCCCCATAGCACGGAGTCAAGCTCCTCTACCCAGTGGCAATCTGATTCTTCAAGTGAGCGGATTAAGCAAGGTTTTATGCCGCTCATAATGAGTCCATTTGCTCGCTCTACCTGCCCATTGGTTTGCGGGTGATACATCGAAGCATAATCGAGCTTTATGCCCATCTTAGCACACCAATCTTTAACTTCCTAGGCGGTAAAATTAGACCCATTATCAGTGATTATACTATGGGGAACACCGTAACAGTGTACGACACTGGATATGAAGTCAACAACTGGTCCGGATTCTACAGAGGTTACCGGTTTTGCTTCGATCCACTTAGTGAACTTGTCGACCATAACCAGTAAATACTTCTTTTTCTTGGTCCCCCCTTTAAGTGGTCCGACCATGTCAAGCCCACAGACTGCGAACGGCCAGGTTTTCGGTATCGTCCGAAGAGCTGTGGGGGACATATGACTTTGATTTGCAAATAGCTGGCACCCAACGCAATGTTGGACTAACGTGCGTGCGTCTGCGTGGGCTGTGGGCCAGAAAAACCCTGCTCGGAAGGCCTTACTGACCAAGGCCCGAGCTACCGCGTGGTGGCCGCCCATGCCGGCATGTATCTCAGTGAGAAGCCTCTGCCCCTCCTCTTCGGAGATGCACCTCTGGAGGATCCCCGTAGTGCTCTTTTTATAGAGCTCGCCCTCATGGACCTTGTACGCTTTAGAGCGCCGGATTATGCGTCACGCCTCCGTCTGTTCATCGAGAAGTTCTTGTCGCAGGAGGTAGGTAAGCAAGGGCTCGGTCCACGGGGTGATTATGGCCATGATCTCGTGGGCCGAGGGTGTTTCTTTGAGTGCAGAGCCCCCGATGATGTAGTCATCGGGCTCGATTTCCGAGGGGGCGATCTGGGCGGGCTCATTGGCTGTCGTGCCGCTGTCCCCATCCTGCCATACCACGGATGGCTTGAAGAACCTTTCTAGGAAGGTGTTTTTAGGGACTAGGTCGCGCTTGGCGCCCATGCGGGCAAGGACATCCGCGGCTTGGTTATTGTCTCTAGACACATGGTGGAATTCTAGGCCCTCAAATCGGGCCGATATCCTGAGGACGACATTTCTGTATGCCGCCATTTCCGGGTCTTTGGCGTCAAATTCGCCATTGACCTGGGAGATGGCGAGGTTCGAGTCTCCCCGCACCTCTAGCCGCCGAACACCCATTGACGTTGCTATCCTAAGACCGTGCAACAGTGCCTCGTATTCGGCTATGTTATTGGAATCCGAGTACATGATCTGTAGAACATACCGGATATTCTCGCCTATGGGGGATATGAGGATCACCCCGGCCCCCAGTCCGGCTAACATTTTGGAGCCGTCGAAGTACATTGTCTAGTGTGCATATGTACTATATTCCCTGGGGAGTTCGGCTTCGGTCCATTCGGATTGAAAATCGGCCAACACCTGAGATTTAATAGCTTGGCGTGGTTTGTACACGATTTCGAAGGGAAGGAGCTCTATGGCCCATTTGGCAATACGGCCTGTGGCGTCCCTGTTATTGATTATATCATTTAAGGGTACCTCGGATACCACTGTCACCAAACACTCTTGGAAGTAGTGTAGCAGTTTTTGGGATGCCATAAAGACTATATAGGCTATCTGTTGGTAGTGTGGATATCGGGATTTGCACGGTGTGAGAACCTCTGACACATAGTAGACTGGTTTTTGGACCTGGAACTTGTGGCCTTCTGATTCTCGTTCTATGATGAGCACCGCACTCACCACTTGATTGGTGGCCGAGATATACAGCAGCATAGGTTCGCCGATACCTGGTGTGGCTAGGATAGGGTTGCTTGCCAGGAGTGTTTTGATTTCCTCTAGTGTTGTAGTTGCTTCATCGGTCCATTCAAAGTTTTTTGTCTTTTTAAGTAGCCTTAGAGTGGCAGTGCCTTTTCGCTGAGGCGAGAGATGAAACGGCTTAGAGCCGCTCCGTCGGTATTGCTAGCTGGGACAGGGCCCTGATTTTAGCCAGATTGGCCTCAATCCCTCTATGGGAGACAATAAATCCGAGCAGTTTTCCAGCGGGGACCCCGAAGACGCATTTGTCCGGGTTGAGCCGTATATCGTAAGCCCGTAAATTTTCAAAGGTCAGGCGAAGGTCATCCACGAGTTGATCGACATTTTTGGTTTTAATGACCACGTCGTCTACGTATGCCTCGACCGTTTTGTCGATTTGGTTTTCCAGGCATGTTTGAATCATGCGTTGGTACGTGGCTCCCGCGTTCTTTAACCTGAAAGGCATCGTGTTAAAGCAGAATGGCCCGTAAGGGGTGATGAACGCGGTTGCAGCTTGGTCGGACTCCTTCATCTTTATCTGGTGATATCCGGAGTATGCGTCGAGGAAGCATAGTGAGTCGTGTCCGGCAGTGGCATCGATGATCTGATCTATGCGGGGCAAGGGGAAGGGATCCTTAGGGCAGGCCTTGTTTAAGTCTTTGAAATCGATGCAGAGCCGCCAGGATTTGTCCTTCTTGGGTACCATGACCAAATTTGCTAGCCGCTCGGGATGTTTGATCTCGCGGATGAATCCGGCCACCAGTAGCTTTGCCAATTCCTCACCCATAGCCTATCATTTGGGTTTAGAAAATTGACGCAATGTCTGTTTGACTGGCTTGAAGCCTTTTATGATGTTCAGGCTGTGCTCCGCCAGCCTCTGTGGGATGCCTGGCATATCCGAAGGATGGCAGGCGAATATGTCCCAGTTGTCGCGTAGGAACACTCGTAGTGCTTCGTCAACTGCGGGGTCCAGCTGTGCTCCAATGGACGCCGTTTTGTTTGGGTCTGTCGGATGCACTTGGAATTTTACTATTTCGTCAGCCAGTTTAAATGACGTGGATTTTGACCTTTTACTGAGGACCACGTCATCCCTGTTGACTGTAGTGTGGAGCGTTGTTAATTCTTCGGCTGCGAGGGCCTCAGATAGTGCCTCAAGGGTGAGCGATGCTGTTTTATTTTCTACTCGGAGGGCTTTATTCGGATCGCTGGCGAGCGAGATCACACCGTTGGGCCATGGCATTTTGATTTTCATGCACCCGTAATGTGGTATAACCTAAAACCTCAAGAATGCCTCACATCCCAATAGGGCGTGGTATCCGCTGTGGAAGGGTACAATGTGGAATAACAAGGATTCGGATCTGTAGTTGTCGGGAGTACCGAACACTACATCCAAGGTTATGCGCCCGGAACAGCGCGCCTCCCTGCCGGGGATAATTCCTCGGAATGTGGTATAGCTGTGCTCGACGCGGGATCTGTCGAACTACATTTTGTCAAGTGTGTCCTCATAAATGAGGTTCAGGCCGCTACCCCCGTCCATCAGTACTTTAGTTAGTCTGAAGTCATCGATTATGGGGTCAAGGACTAGTGCGGCGGGCGCATGGGTGGGGCGGGACCTTGGCTCGTCCTTCTGATCGAAGGTGATAGGTGTGTCCGTCCATGGCTGTGTGGCCGTCACCTGGTAGACCTGGCCAAGCTCTCGAAGGGCCCTTTTCCTTTGATTGTTTGAGGAGAACGCCTCGTAGACTGTCAGAACGTTGTTGTCATGAGGTGGCCTTGTTGATCGTCTATCAGGGGGTGTGAGACCAAGGATATTTTTGCCACTTTTGGCCACTTGCCTCACCACCCAGCAAGCTCGAAGCCTGTGGGTCAGATTTGTGTTAAGTAGGGCCGAGTGTATGGGACATGGTTTATCCAGCAACTCGTCCAGGACCGTTCTGGGTCTGTTTTTATTTTCGGCGGGCTCGTGCTCGGGCGACCACCGCGTGTATGCTCGTTTTGCTTGGGCTGTTTTGGGCTGTGCGGCAGGGACTGACTCCATGCGCATTTGCTGTAACTTCCAGGCGCTTTCCATGGCGCAATATTTGCGTACCATGTCTGATAGTTCGATGAAGCTTTGCACGAGGCGATGGGCGAGGGCGTTTAGGATTCCTTCGTCCCGGCAGTTGAACCAAAAGGCTTCAATTATTTCTTCGTCGCGGCAGTCCGTCATCTTGTTTTTGACCAAGAGAAATCTAGCCCAGTAATGATGGACGGTTTCTTTGGGCTGCTGCTTGATGTACATCAGGTCCCATACATTCGTACTTCCCGCGTCTGGGGAGTATTCGGTGTGGGAGGTGGGTGGGAATTTTTTTAGCATTCCCATCTGCTGTGAGTCCAGAGCGTCGGCGGCGGCGAACTGTGCTTGGGCTATGTCTGGATTTGGTCGCGTAGTGTTCGGGCATATGCCCGTATATGGTTGGGCCGACTCGAGGTCGGATCCTGTATCATAGATCGAGTCCAAGCTCTTCTCTTGACGGGCGTTCGCCTCCGGGCTAGAGACCCGGGTATATACTGTTTTCAACTTCGGAGATCGTGATCCTTCCGCCGCTTCTTCGATGGTAGCGATGAGATGTGTGATCGGCGGGGTGTGGATCTCTCTGTTGTCAGGTTTAAGCCCGATCTGGTTTTAGGCCGTAGGCCTGCTGACGGAGATTCCCATGGCGAGGAATCGATCCAACAGGTTGTCTACCGAAGAGGTTCCCGTCGGGGTCATGCCTTCTGGATATTCGGCGGGACGTTCTTCGGATATTTCAACGGGGTCCGGCTTTAAGGCAAGATCCCGGATAGTGTTTGCTCCCTTCGTGCCCGCTGAATCCGAGGTCAAGGCGTCGGCCTCGGCGGGTTTTTTCACAGGAGTAGCGGACTCTACAGGAGCAGGGCTTTCCCGAGGGCCGGCACTGGATTCTAAGTTCCGGCGGCTGGCTTCGTGATCGGGGGTGAGGTTCTCAACTTGGTCCAGACGACCAGTGAGGTTGGCGCATAATGTGATGCTACCGAACGTGAAGATCTGGCCGGGGACGAAGATGTCCCTGGCGCAAGCAGGGTTTCTAACAAATGGTTGGGCCATCGATCCTTTGGCGATCCCGCAACGGAACTCTCAATGAAAGCACCAATGTCGGTGTCAAAACCGCTGTGGATCAAGGATCAATGGGGAACAAGGGACGAAGACCACGGTGTTTACCCAGGTTCGGGCCCTCTCTAGGAGGTAAAACCCTACGTCCTGCTTGATTGTATTTGATGCGTATGGTATGATTACAGAGTCGATCTACCACGAGATCAGGCGAGCTAAACCCTAGGTTTAAGCGGTATTGGATGTTGCTCTAACCCTAAAGACTAAAGCCCTCTGGTTTATATAGACATCAGTAGGGTTAGGGTTACACATGGTCGGTTACAATAAGGGGAAAATCATGCTAAATCTTGACTTGGAGGGCACACCAAGGCTCCGAAGATCTTCTATTCGGTCACAGGTCCACGCCCTAGCTTGGCTCCATAGCAGCCCATCAGTCCGACCCATAACGAATGGGCCAAAGGCCCGAGGACCCCTTAATCCAGGACTCCCTCAATTAGCTCCTTGGTTTCCATTGTGGGTCCACATGTGCTCCACAAGATCATTGAGTAGTTGCGTGTGCACCTGATGATCTCGAAGATTCTGATGCATCCGTAGAAAGTTCATAAGCTGAGATGCATCTTGATCTTCCAGAATTTCAACTTTTTTCTCCAGGTGCTTCAAAATCATTGGTTTGAGCTACACCATCACCCTCATCCTCGACAATCGTATTGTGCAAAATAACACAACATGTTCATTAGCTGCCACAAAGTTTCTGATTCCCACATCATTGCAGTGCTACGCACAATTCCCCAATGAACTTGAAGCACACCAACTGCCCTCTCCACATCCTTCCTAGCCGCTTCCTGCATTGTTGCAAAGTGGCTCTGTTTATTGCCATGCGGTTCGGATATGGTTTGCACAAATGCCGCCCACTAAGGATAGATACCATTGGCAAGATAGTATCCCATGTTGTACTCTCGGCCGTTGGCGGTGTAGTTGCACATCGGTGATTCCCCATTGCAAAGCCTCCTGAACACCGGAGATCGTTGAAGCACGTTGATGTCGTTGTGAGAACCCAACATTCCAAAGAAACATGCCAAATCCATAAGTCATGTGATGCCATCGCTTCTAGTATGATGGTGGCCTCTTTGGTGTGACCTTGATACATTCCCCACAAACCTTTGGGGCAGTTCTTCCATTGCCAATGCATGCAATCAATTGATCCGAGCATTCCTGGAAACCCCCTTGCCTCACCAATAGCCAACAACTTCTCCATGTCCTACGCATTTGGTTCTCTGAGATACTCAGGTCCAAACACCTCCACCACGGCGCGGGCAAACTTGACAGTAGTCTTCAGGCACGTGCTCTCCCCCATCCTGACGATCTCGCCAACAACATGTGTAGCAGTACCCAGTGCAAGCATCCTCAGATTCACTTCTGCTTGGCAGAGAAAGAGAGTTATTCACGGCAATCCTTGTGAGCTTGAAGTAGTCGTTGTGTGTCTCCACTCCCTCCACAATGCGCAAAAACAATGGTTTCCGCATGCCAAAACGGCGACGAAACCATGGATAACCCGGGAAAGCAGGATTGGGAGCAAAGTAGTCCCTATGTAGTAGCTTTGCTCCGGACACCCTATCTCGGTTGATCACTCTTCTCCCTTTGATTGAGCCCTTGAAGTTTAGAATATGCTCCACTTGCTGGTCCATTTCCTCTTGCATGCTCATGAGCATGATCATTTCCTCTTGAATCATTTGATCAAGCTCTGTCGGTCCATACTCCTCGTCTGACGAAGCATCAGAATCCATCATTTTTCTAATAAAATCACAAAAAATCTGGTCAGACAATGTGTCGAACACATCAAGCGCAAGGTGGAGCCAGAGAGTTGTCGGGCGTACCGCGGTGGCGTCCGGGCCGGCGACGACGTCCCACGCGGCGGAGGACGGGACAGAGGACTGCTCTGCCAGAGCTGGCAGTGCAAAGGCTAGGAACGGCTGCGGGCACGCGCGGCGGCGGAGCTGCGAGACGAACGGCGCGGAGGAGGAAGAAGAGAGGAGAGAGTAAATGGATCCGACAGGTCGGGGGGTGGATTTGGTGCAATTTGCGGTGGGGTCGGGCTATCGGGTCCGACGTGGCGGGCGTGCCCGGGGGCCCCCATATCCGCCCCATATTTGGGCTGGATATGAGGGGTGTCGGTCAGCCCGGGCGTCTGAGGCGCTCGTCTGGGTCGAAATTTCGCGACCGAATAGTGACCGGGCAGCCCGCCCGGGCGTATGAGCAGGTTTGAGGCGTCCGGCTGTAGATGCTCTGAGTTGCCACTCCTATCCCACTTTGAGGGCGTTTGGTCACTTGTCAGTAGTAGCCGACGTACTTGTTCACTTCCCCTTGAATGATCCCTCATCGATGTTGGAGAGATGCCACATTGCGGGTGGTCACGATAGGATGCGTCTCCACATACTCCTTTTGTTCGTGATACTTCTTCCAAATCTTCTCCCAATACATGTTCCCCTTTTGCTTGGTGCCGCATATTGGATCCATTGTTGTGGCCAACCTAGCTTGGACCAACAAGATTTCCTCAAATCTTGAGAATGTCAGACCTCTTGCCTTTGTCTTCTTCTTCTTCTTCTTCTTGCTCGGATTGGGATCGGATGTTGCCCCAACTTCAAATGCGGTGGTGCCCTCAATTCGTAATCCATTTCGGTTGGATCTTCATTGTCATTGATCAAGTTCGATAAGAATGCCTCCTACATGATCATGGTTTGCAGGCATTCATCATGTGCGAAATGAACTAGAGATCTATGCAAAAATTTGATCGGGCAGGAGCAAAGATAACGTACCAACTCTTGTTCTGTCATTCTGTCGAATATGTCAAGGGCAGCCCAGGCGCCACCGGTGCGCGTGCTCATCCGCGCCTGAACAAGCTGCAGCGAGTCACATACGTCCCCCCCCCCCCCCCCCCCCCCCCCCCCCCCCCCCCCCCCCCCCCCCCCCCCCCCCCCCCCCCCCCCCCCCCCCCCCCCCCCCCCCCCCCCCCCCCCCCCCCCCCCCCCCCCCCCCCCCCCCCCCCCCCCCCCCCCCCCCCCCCCCCCCCCCCCCCCCCCCCCCCCCCCCCCCCCCCCCCCCCCCCCCCCCCCCCCCCCCCCCCCCCCCCCCCCCCCCCCCCCCCCCCCCCCCCCCCCCCCCCCCCCCCCCCCCCCCCCCCCCCCCCCCCCCCCCCCCCCCCCCCCCCCCCCCCCCCCCCCCCCCCCCCCCCCCCCCCCCCCCCCCCCCCCCCCCCCCCCCCCCCCCCCCCCCCCCCCCCCCCCCCCCCCCCCCCCCCCCCCCCCCCCCCCCCCCCCCCCCCCCCCCCCCCCCCCCCCCCCCCCCCCCCCCCCCCCCCCCCCCCCCCCCCCCCCCCCCCCCCCCCCCCCCCCCCCCCCCCCCCCCCCCCCCCCCCCCCCCCCCCCCCCCCCCCCCCCCCCCCCCCCCCCCCCCCCCCCCCCCCCCCCCCCCCCCCCCCCCCCCCCCCCCCCCCCCCCCCCCCCCCCCCCCCCCCCCCCCCCCCCCCCCCCCCCCCCCCCCCCCCCCCCCCCCCCCCCCCCCCCCCCCCCCCCCCCCCCCCCCCCCCCCCCCCCCCCCCCCCCCCCCCCCCCCCCCCCCCCCCCCCCCCCCCCCCCCCCCCCCCCCCCCCCCCCCCCCCCCCCCCCCCCCCCCCCCCCCCCCCCCCCCCCCCCCCCCCCCCCCCCCCCCCCCCCCCCCCCCCCCCCCCCCCCCCCCCCCCCCCCCCCCCCCCCCCCCCCCCCCCCCCCCCCCCCCCCCCCCCCCCCCCCCCCCCCCCCCCCCCCCCCCCCCCCCCCCCCCCCCCCCCCCCCCCCCCCCCCCCCCCCCCCCCCCCCCCCCCCCCCCCCCCCCCCCCCCCCCCCCCCCCCCCCCCCCCCCCCCCCCCCCCCCCCCCCCCCCCCCCCCCCCCCCCCCCCCCCCCCCCCCCCCCCCCCCCCCCCCCCCCCCCCCCCCCCCCCCCCCCCCCCCCCCCCCCCCCCCCCCCCCCCCCCCCCCCCCCCCCCCCCCCCCCCCCCCCCCCCCCCCCCCCCCCCCCCCCCCCCCCCCCCCCCCCCCCCCCCCCCCCCCCCCCCCCCCCCCCCCCCCCCCCCCCCCCCCCCCCCCCCCCCCCCCCCCCCCCCCCCCCCCCCCCCCCCCCCCCCCCCCCCCCCCCCCCCCCCCCCCCCCCCCCCCCCCCCCCCCCCCCCCCCCCCCCCCCCCCCCCCCCCCCCCCCCCCCCCCCCCCCCCCCCCCCCCCCCCCCCCCCCCCCCCCCCCCCCCCCCCCCCCCCCCCCCCCCCCCCCCCCCCCCCCCCCCCCCCCCCCCCCCCCCCCCCCCCCCCCCCCCCCCCCCCCCCCCCCCCCCCCCCCCCCCCCCCCCCCCCCCCCCCCCCCCCCCCCCCCCCCCCCCCCCCCCCCCCCCCCCCCCCCCCCCCCCCCCCCCCCCCCCCCCCCCCCCCCCCCCCCCCCCCCCCCCCCCCCCCCCCCCCCCCCCCCCCCCCCCCCCCCCCCCCCCCCCCCCCCCCCCCCCCCCCCCCCCCCCCCCCCCCCCCCCCCCCCCCCCCCCCCCCCCCCCCCCCCCCCCCCCCCCCCCCCCCCCCCCCCCCCCCCCCCCCCCCCCCCCCCCCCCCCCCCCCCCCCCCCCCCCCCCCCCCCCCCCCCCCCCCCCCCCCCCCCCCCCCCCCCCCCCCCCCCCCCCCCCCCCCCCCCCCCCCCCCCCCCCCCCCCCCCCCCCCCCCCCCCCCCCCCCCCCCCCCCCCCCCCCCCCCCCCCCCCCCCCCCCCCCCCCCCCCCCCCCCCCCCCCCCCCCCCCCCCCCCCCCCCCCCCCCCCCCCCCCCCCCCCCCCCCCCCCCCCCCCCCCCCCCCCCCCCCCCCCCCCCCCCCCCCCCCCCCCCCCCCCCCCCCCCCCCCCCCCCCCCCCCCCCCCCCCCCCCCCCCCCCCCCCCCCCCCCCCCCCCCCCCCCCCCCCCCCCCCCCCCCCCCCCCCCCCCCCCCCCCCCCCCCCCCCCCCCCCCCCCCCCCCCCCCCCCCCCCCCCCCCCCCCCCCCCCCCCCCCCCCCCCCCCCCCCCCCCCCCCCCCCCCCCCCCCCCCCCCCCCCCCCCCCCCCCCCCCCCCCCCCCCCCCCCCCCCCCCCCCCCCCCCCCCCCCCCCCCCCCCCCCCCCCCCCCCCCCCCCCCCCCCCCCCCCCCCCCCCCCCCCCCCCCCCCCCCCCCCCCCCCCCCCCCCCCCCCCCCCCCCCCCCCCCCCCCCCCCCCCCCCCCCCCCCCCCCCCCCCCCCCCCCCCCCCCCCCCCCCCCCCCCCCCCCCCCCCCCCCCCCCCCCCCCCCCCCCCCCCCCCCCCCCCCCCCCCCCCCCCCCCCCCCCCCCCCCCCCCCCCCCCCCCCCCCCCCCCCCCCCCCCCCCCCCCCCCCCCCCCCCCCCCCCCCCCCCCCCCCCCCCCCCCCCCCCCCCCCCCCCCCCCCCCCCCCCCCCCCCCCCCCCCCCCCCCCCCCCCCCCCCCCCCCCCCCCCCCCCCCCCCCCCCCCCCCCCCCCCCCCCCCCCCCCCCCCCCCCCCCCCCCCCCCCCCCCCCCCCCCCCCCCCCCCCCCCCCCCCCCCCCCCCCCCCCCCCCCCCCCCCCCCCCCCCCCCCCCCCCCCCCCCCCCCCCCCCCCCCCCCCCCCCCCCCCCCCCCCCCCCCCCCCCCCCCCCCCCCCCCCCCCCCCCCCCCCCCCCCCCCCCCCCCCCCCCCCCCCCCCCCCCCCCCCCCCCCCCCCCCCCCCCCCCCCCCCCCCCCCCCCCCCCCCCCCCCCCCCCCCCCCCCCCCCCCCCCCCCCCCCCCCCCCCCCCCCCCCCCCCCCCCCCCCCCCCCCCCCCCCCCCCCCCCCCCCCCCCCCCCCCCCCCCCCCCCCCCCCCCCCCCCCCCCCCCCCCCCCCCCCCCCCCCCCCCCCCCCCCCCCCCCCCCCCCCCCCCCCCCCCCCCCCCCCCCCCCCCCCCCCCCCCCCCCCCCCCCCCCCCCCCCCCCCCCCCCCCCCCCCCCCCCCCCCCCCCCCCCCCCCCCCCCCCCCCCCCCCCCCCCCCCCCCCCCCCCCCCCCCCCCCCCCCCCCCCCCCCCCCCCCCCCCCCCCCCCCCCCCCCCCCCCCCCCCCCCCCCCCCCCCCCCCCCCCCCCCCCCCCCCCCCCCCCCCCCCCCCCCCCCCCCCCCCCCCCCCCCCCCCCCCCCCCCCCCCCCCCCCCCCCCCCCCCCCCCCCCCCCCCCCCCCCCCCCCCCCCCCCCCCCCCCCCCCCCCCCCCCCCCCCCCCCCCCCCCCCCCCCCCCCCCCCCCCCCCCCCCCCCCCCCCCCCCCCCCCCCCCCCCCCCCCCCCCCCCCCCCCCCCCCCCCCCCCCCCCCCCCCCCCCCCCCCCCCCCCCCCCCCCCCCCCCCCCCCCCCCCCCCCCCCCCCCCCCCCCCCCCCCCCCCCCCCCCCCCCCCCCCCCCCCCCCCCCCCCCCCCCCCCCCCCCCCCCCCCCCCCCCCCCCCCCCCCCCCCCCCCCCCCCCCCCCCCCCCCCCCCCCCCCCCCCCCCCCCCCCCCCCCCCCCCCCCCCCCCCCCCCCCCCCCCCCCCCCCCCCCCCCCCCCCCCCCCCCCCCCCCCCCCCCCCCCCCCCCCCCCCCCCCCCCCCCCCCCCCCCCCCCCCCCCCCCCCCCCCCCCCCCCCCCCCCCCCCCCCCCCCCCCCCCCCCCCCCCCCCCCCCCCCCCCCCCCCCCCCCCCCCCCCCCCCCCCCCCCCCCCCCCCCCCCCCCCCCCCCCCCCCCCCCCCCCCCCCCCCCCCCCCCCCCCCCCCCCCCCCCCCCCCCCCCCCCCCCCCCCCCCCCCCCCCCCCCCCCCCCCCCCCCCCCCCCCCCCCCCCCCCCCCCCCCCCCCCCCCCCCCCCCCCCCCCCCCCCCCCCCCCCCCCCCCCCCCCCCCCCCCCCCCCCCCCCCCCCCCCCCCCCCCCCCCCCCCCCCCCCCCCCCCCCCCCCCCCCCCCCCCCCCCCCCCCCCCCCCCCCCCCCCCCCCCCCCCCCCCCCCCCCCCCCCCCCCCCCCCCCCCCCCCCCCCCCCCCCCCCCCCCCCCCCCCCCCCCCCCCCCCCCCCCCCCCCCCCCCCCCCCCCCCCCCCCCCCCCCCCCCCCCCCCCCCCCCCCCCCCCCCCCCCCCCCCCCCCCCCCCCCCCCCCCCCCCCCCCCCCCCCCCCCCCCCCCCCCCCCCCCCCCCCCCCCCCCCCCCCCCCCCCCCCCCCCCCCCCCCCCCCCCCCCCCCCCCCCCCCCCCCCCCCCCCCCCCCCCCCCCCCCCCCCCCCCCCCCCCCCCCCCCCCCCCCCCCCCCCCCCCCCCCCCCCCCCCCCCCCCCCCCCCCCCCCCCCCCCCCCCCCCCCCCCCCCCCCCCCCCCCCCCCCCCCCCCCCCCCCCCCCCCCCCCCCCCCCCCCCCCCCCCCCCCCCCCCCCCCCCCCCCCCCCCCCCCCCCCCCCCCCCCCCCCCCCCCCCCCCCCCCCCCCCCCCCCCCCCCCCCCCCCCCCCCCCCCCCCCCCCCCCCCCCCCCCCCCCCCCCCCCCCCCCCCCCCCCCCCCCCCCCCCCCCCCCCCCCCCCCCCCCCCCCCCCCCCCCCCCCCCCCCCCCCCCCCCCCCCCCCCCCCCCCCCCCCCCCCCCCCCCCCCCCCCCCCCCCCCCCCCCCCCCCCCCCCCCCCCCCCCCCCCCCCCCCCCCCCCCCCCCCCCCCCCCCCCCCCCCCCCCCCCCCCCCCCCCCCCCCCCCCCCCCCCCCCCCCCCCCCCCCCCCCCCCCCCCCCCCCCCCCCCCCCCCCCCCCCCCCCCCCCCCCCCCCCCCCCCCCCCCCCCCCCCCCCCCCCCCCCCCCCCCCCCCCCCCCCCCCCCCCCCCCCCCCCCCCCCCCCCCCCCCCCCCCCCCCCCCCCCCCCCCCCCCCCCCCCCCCCCCCCCCCCCCCCCCCCCCCCCCCCCCCCCCCCCCCCCCCCCCCCCCCCCCCCCCCCCCCCCCCCCCCCCCCCCCCCCCCCCCCCCCCCCCCCCCCCCCCCCCCCCCCCCCCCCCCCCCCCCCCCCCCCCCCCCCCCCCCCCCCCCCCCCCCCCCCCCCCCCCCCCCCCCCCCCCCCCCCCCCCCCCCCCCCCCCCCCCCCCCCCCCCCCCCCCCCCCCCCCCCCCCCCCCCCCCCCCCCCCCCCCCCCCCCCCCCCCCCCCCCCCCCCCCCCCCCCCCCCCCCCCCCCCCCCCCCCCCCCCCCCCCCCCCCCCCCCCCCCCCCCCCCCCCCCCCCCCCCCCCCCCCCCCCCCCCCCCCCCCCCCCCCCCCCCCCCCCCCCCCCCCCCCCCCCCCCCCCCCCCCCCCCCCCCCCCCCCCCCCCCCCCCCCCCCCCCCCCCCCCCCCCCCCCCCCCCCCCCCCCCCCCCCCCCCCCCCCCCCCCCCCCCCCCCCCCCCCCCCCCCCCCCCCCCCCCCCCCCCCCCCCCCCCCCCCCCCCCCCCCCCCCCCCCCCCCCCCCCCCCCCCCCCCCCCCCCCCCCCCCCCCCCCCCCCCCCCCCCCCCCCCCCCCCCCCCCCCCCCCCCCCCCCCCCCCCCCCCCCCCCCCCCCCCCCCCCCCCCCCCCCCCCCCCCCCCCCCCCCCCCCCCCCCCCCCCCCCCCCCCCCCCCCCCCCCCCCCCCCCCCCCCCCCCCCCCCCCCCCCCCCCCCCCCCCCCCCCCCCCCCCCCCCCCCCCCCCCCCCCCCCCCCCCCCCCCCCCCCCCCCCCCCCCCCCCCCCCCCCCCCCCCCCCCCCCCCCCCCCCCCCCCCCCCCCCCCCCCCCCCCCCCCCCCCCCCCCCCCCCCCCCCCCCCCCCCCCCCCCCCCCCCCCCCCCCCCCCCCCCCCCCCCCCCCCCCCCCCCCCCCCCCCCCCCCCCCCCCCCCCCCCCCCCCCCCCCCCCCCCCCCCCCCCCCCCCCCCCCCCCCCCCCCCCCCCCCCCCCCCCCCCCCCCCCCCCCCCCCCCCCCCCCCCCCCCCCCCCCCCCCCCCCCCCCCCCCCCCCCCCCCCCCCCCCCCCCCCCCCCCCCCCCCCCCCCCCCCCCCCCCCCCCCCCCCCCCCCCCCCCCCCCCCCCCCCCCCCCCCCCCCCCCCCCCCCCCCCCCCCCCCCCCCCCCCCCCCCCCCCCCCCCCCCCCCCCCCCCCCCCCCCCCCCCCCCCCCCCCCCCCCCCCCCCCCCCCCCCCCCCCCCCCCCCCCCCCCCCCCCCCCCCCCCCCCCCCCCCCCCCCCCCCCCCCCCCCCCCCCCCCCCCCCCCCCCCCCCCCCCCCCCCCCCCCCCCCCCCCCCCCCCCCCCCCCCCCCCCCCCCCCCCCCCCCCCCCCCCCCCCCCCCCCCCCCCCCCCCCCCCCCCCCCCCCCCCCCCCCCCCCCCCCCCCCCCCCCCCCCCCCCCCCCCCCCCCCCCCCCCCCCCCCCCCCCCCCCCCCCCCCCCCCCCCCCCCCCCCCCCCCCCCCCCCCCCCCCCCCCCCCCCCCCCCCCCCCCCCCCCCCCCCCCCCCCCCCCCCCCCCCCCCCCCCCCCCCCCCCCCCCCCCCCCCCCCCCCCCCCCCCCCCCCCCCCCCCCCCCCCCCCCCCCCCCCCCCCCCCCCCCCCCCCCCCCCCCCCCCCCCCCCCCCCCCCCCCCCCCCCCCCCCCCCCCCCCCCCCCCCCCCCCCCCCCCCCCCCCCCCCCCCCCCCCCCCCCCCCCCCCCCCCCCCCCCCCCCCCCCCCCCCCCCCCCCCCCCCCCCCCCCCCCCCCCCCCCCCCCCCCCCCCCCCCCCCCCCCCCCCCCCCCCCCCCCCCCCCCCCCCCCCCCCCCCCCCCCCCCCCCCCCCCCCCCCCCCCCCCCCCCCCCCCCCCCCCCCCCCCCCCCCCCCCCCCCCCCCCCCCCCCCCCCCCCCCCCCCCCCCCCCCCCCCCCCCCCCCCCCCCCCCCCCCCCCCCCCCCCCCCCCCCCCCCCCCCCCCCCCCCCCCCCCCCCCCCCCCCCCCCCCCCCCCCCCCCCCCCCCCCCCCCCCCCCCCCCCCCCCCCCCCCCCCCCCCCCCCCCCCCCCCCCCCCCCCCCCCCCCCCCCCCCCCCCCCCCCCCCCCCCCCCCCCCCCCCCCCCCCCCCCCCCCCCCCCCCCCCCCCCCCCCCCCCCCCCCCCCCCCCCCCCCCCCCCCCCCCCCCCCCCCCCCCCCCCCCCCCCCCCCCCCCCCCCCCCCCCCCCCCCCCCCCCCCCCCCCCCCCCCCCCCTGGTGGCTGGGGGCACCGCACACGGCTAAGGAATAGATCACGTGGATCAACTTGTGTCTTTCTGGGGTGCCTCTGCCTCAGTATATAAAGGATTAGAGGGGGGAGGCTGGCCGGCCACAGGAGGCGCGCCAGGAGAGTCCTACTCCCTCTGGGAGTAGGATTCCCCCCCCCCAATCCTAGTTGGAATAGGACTCCTTGAGGGGGGAAAGAGAGATAGGGGGCCGTCCACCTCTCCTAGTCCTAATAGGACTAGGGGAAGGGGGGAGGCGCACACCCACCTTGGGCTGCCCCTTTCTCCTTTCCACTAAAGCCCACTAAGGCCCATATAGCTCCCGGGGGGTTCCGGTAACCTCCCGGTACTCTGGTAAAATCCCGATTTCACCCGGAACACTTCCGATATCCAAAGTCCAACAATGCCGCCGAACCAAAGTATGACATGTTGGTAGGCAGTATGACTTATATCGCCCACAACTCACTTGTGTTCTACTCGTGCATATAACATCAACATAAATAACCTCCCCCCCCCCCCCCCCCCCCCCCCCCCCCCCCCCCCCCCCCCCCCCCCCCCCCCCCCCCCCCCCCCCCCCCCCCCCCCCCCCCCCCCCCCCCCCCCCCCCCCCCCCCCCCCCCCCCCCCCCCCCCCCCCCCCCCCCCCCCCCCCCCCCCCCCCCCCCCCCCCCCCCCCCCCCCCCCCCCCCCCCCCCCCCCCCCCCCCCCCCCCCCCCCCCCCCCCCCCCCCCCCCCCCCCCCCCCCCCCCCCCCCCCCCCCCCCCCCCCCCCCCCCCCCCCCCCCCCCCCCCCCCCCCCCCCCCCCCCCCCCCCCCCCCCCCCCCCCCCCCCCCCCCCCCCCCCCCCCCCCCCCCCCCCCCCCCCCCCCCCCCCCCCCCCCCCCCCCCCCCCCCCCCCCCCCCCCCCCCCCCCCCCCCCCCCCCCCCCCCCCCCCCCCCCCCCCCCCCCCCCCCCCCCCCCCCCCCCCCCCCCCCCCCCCCCCCCCCCCTTACGTTGTGACGTTTGGTAGCACCCAAAGTGTTCCTCCGGCAAACGGGAGTTTCATAATCTCATAGTCATAGGAACATGTATATGTCATGTAGAAAGCAATAGCAACATACTAAATGATCGGGTGCTAAGCTAATGGAATGGGTCATGTCAATCAGATCATTCAACTAATGATGTGACCTCGTTAATCAAATAACAACACTTTGTTCATGGTTAGGAAACATAACCATCTTTGATTAACGAGCTAGTCAAGTAGAGGCATACTAGTGACACTTTGGTTGTCTATGTATTCACACATGTATTATGTTTCCGGTTAATACAATTCTAGCATGAATAATAAACATTCATCATGAAATAAGGAAATAAATAATAACTTTATTATTGCCTCTAGGGCATATTTCCTTCAGTCTCCCACTTGCACTAGAGTCAATAATCTAGATCACATCACCATGTGATTAACATCGATAGTTCACATCATCATGTGATTAACACCCATAGTTCACATCGTCATGTGATCAACACCCAAAGGGGTTTACTAGATTCGGTCATCTAGTTCACATCACTATGTGATTAACACCCAAAGAGTACTAAGGTGTGATCATGTTTTGCTTGTGAGAGAATCATATTGGCTCCTACATATTCTATGGAGATCTTTATCGGTCAGACCGCATAACAACATATGTTGTTTCCTTTGTCATCGGTATGTTACTTGCCCGAGATTCGATCGTCGGTATTCCAATACCTAGTTCAATCTCATTACCGGCACGTCTCTTTACTTGTTCCGTAATACATCATCTCGCAACTACCTCATTAGTTGCAATGTTTGCAAGGCTTATGTGATGTGAATTACCGAGAGGGCCCAGAGATACCTCTCCGACAATCGGAGTGACAAATCCTA
>JAAAWM010010290.1:0-37710 GCA_036873465.1 Thinopyrum obtusiflorum | reverse complement strand
ACTCCTTGGTTCAACTCCACAATCTTGTCGGAGGATCCCAAGTGACACCTAGCTAATCTAGGAGACACCACTCTCCAAGAAGTAAGAAATGGTGTGTTGATGATGAACTCCTTGCTCTTGTGATTCAAATGATAGTCTCCCCAACACCCAACTCTCTCTCACAGGATTTGGATTTGGTGGAAAGAAGATTTGAGTGGAAAGCAACTTGGGGAAGGCTAGAGATCAATATTCATATGGTTGGAATGGAATATCTTGACCTCAACACAAGTGTAGGTGGTTCTCTCTCAGTTGTCAAGTTGACTTTGAAGCACATCCAATTTGGATTCCTTGACGGAGTCGGTACCTTCGTGCATATCAATCAAAGTATCCCAAATTTCCTTTGCATTCACAAGACGACTGATTTTGTTGAATTCTTCGGGGCACAATCCGTTGAAGAGGATATCACAAGCTTGAGCGTTGTATTGCAGCATCTTCAACTCTTCCGCGGTAGCTTCACGGTTCGGTTCTTTCCCATCAAAGAATTCACCTTGCAAGCCAATTCACACAATAGCCCAAACGGCGGGGTTATGTCCAAGAATATGAATTTTCATCTTATGCTTCCAACTAGCAAAATTAGTGCCATCAAAGTAAGGACCTCTACGGTGATTATTTCCCTCACTAGACGCCATACTCTCCTAGGTTGTGAAACCAAGGCAATGATCACCAAAAGCTATGGAAATCAAAGCAAATGGAGACCAAAGCTCTGATACCACTTGTAGGATCGAAAGTATGTCTAGAGGGGGGTTGATTTGACTAATTGGCCAAATAAAAATCTAGCCTTTTCCCAATTTTAGTTCTTGGCAGATTTTAGCTATCTTAGCACAAGTCAAGCAATCTCCACACAATTCAAGCAAGCATGCAAAAGAGTATATGAGCAGCGGAAAGAAAAGCATGCAACTTGCAAGAATGTAAAGGGAAGGGTTTGGAAGATTCAAATGCAATTGGAGACACGGATGTTTTTATCGTGGTTCCGATAGGTGGTGCTATCGTACATCCACGTTGATGGAGACTTCAACCCACGGAGGGTAACGGTTGCGCGAGTCCACGAAGGGCTCCACCCACGAAGGGTCCACGAAGAAGCAACCTTGTCTATTCCATCATGGCCGTCGCCCACGAAGGACTTGCCTCACTAGCGGTAGATCTTCACGAAGCCCCCCCCCCCCCCCCCCCCCCCCCCCCCCCCCCCCCCCCCCCCCCCCCCCCCCCCCCCCCCCCCCCCCCCCCCCCCCCCCCCCCCCCCCCCCCCCCCCCCCCCCCCCCCCCCCCCCCCCCCCCCCCCCCCCCCCCCCCCCCCCCCCCCTGCTCTTGTGCTTCAAATGATAGTCTCCCCAACACTCAACTCTCTCTCACAGGATTTGGATTGGGTGGAAAGAAGATTTGAGTGGAAAGCAACCCCCCCCCCCCCCCCCCCCCCCCCCCCCCCCCCCCCCCCCCCCCCCCCCCCCCCCCCCCCCCCCCCCCCCCCCCCCCCCCCCCCCCCCCCCCCCCCCCCCCCCCCCCCCCCCCCCCCCCCCCCCCCCCCCCCCCCCAATGAAGAGTGGGTGGAAGGGTATATATAGCCTCCACACAAAATCTAACCTTACACACAATTTGCCAAACTCGGTGGGACCGAATGGTTAAACTCGGTCGGACCGATTCAGCAAACCTAGTGACCGTTAGGATTCCCCCCCCCCCCCCCCCCCCCCCCCCCCCCCCCCCCCCCCCCCCCCCCCCCCCCCCCCCCCCCCCCCCCCCCCCCCCCCCCCCCCCCCCCCCCCCCCCCCCCCCCCCCCCCCCCCCCCCCCCCCCCAAACTCGGTGGGACCGATTCGCTCATCTTCGTGAGACCGAAATGTTACAAAAGGGAAACAGAGAGTTTACATTGCAATCTCGGTGGGACCGATCGCTCATCTCGGTAAGACCGAAACGTTACGAAGGGAAATAGAGAGATTACAATCCCATCTCGGTGAGACCGAGATCCCTATCGGTGAGACCGATTTGCCTAGGGTTTGTGGCAGTGGCTATGACATTTGAAACTCGGTGGCGTCGGATAGAAAGAATCGGTGGGGCCGAGTTTGACTTTTGGTTTAGGTCATATGTGGGTGTGGGAAGGTAGTTGAGGGTTTTGGAGCATATCACTAAGCATTTTGAGCAAGCAAGCCATTAAGCAACACCTCATCCCTCCTTGATAGTATTGGCTTTTCCTATAGACTCAATGTGATCTTGGATCACTAAAATATAAAATGTAGAGTCTTGAGCTTCAAGCTTGAGCCAAACTTTTTGTCCTTAGAATTTTGAGGGATCCACTTTCCTCATCCATGCCATGCCATTCATTGAGCTTTTCCTGAAATATTAATCTTGGAATAATGTTAGCTCAATGAGCTATATGTTGTTAGGAATTACCAAAACCACCCAGGGATAGTTGCACTTTCAATCTCCCCCTTTTTGGTAATTGATGACAACATATAGATCAAAGCTTCGACAAATGATAATAAGAGTGAAAGATATTGTCGCTTTGAGAAGTATGTGAAAAGCAAGAGCTCCCCCTAAATTTGTGCATATCTTAAGATTTGCTTTGGACTGCAAATGCACAATGAGTTAGGATCATGGGTTACTCTTCCATGTCACATACATCTTGGTGGAGCGCTCAAAATGATAAGAATTAAATACATGCACTCATCACCAAGCAAAGTGAATGATCATATAAGGATAAGTAAGATAATATCATCTAACAAGCATAAGTGTAGCTTATGATCAACCACATGATCATCAATGTCTCACAGATAATAGCATAGTATCTCAAGCAATCAAAAGACAAACAAAGTTCAACCAAGAAGACAAGAGAGAACAAAAGCAAACTCTCTCTCTCTCTCTCTCAGCCTATGATCTATACATTTTTCTCCCCCTTTGGCAACAAGTTACCAAAAAGTTCATAGAAAATGCATAGCACTAAAACGTCTCTCAGGCTTGGTCTTTAGGTGGTGGTGTCCGGAGAACACCAAGGACGAATGCTTCAGTCAAAGTAGATGGAGCTGCTGGGGTAGATGCTGGAGCTGGTCGCACTGAAGCTATAGCTGGTGCAGATGAAGTGACTCTAGTGTCTGGAACAGGCACTGCAGCAGATCTCTGAGCTCGAGGCACTCTGGCAAATGCATCAGTGGTTGTCTTGCTCTTCCTCTACTGCATGGCATCTTGAAGTTGCTCCACAACAGACTGAATCTCAATTACTTTGACATCTAAATCATAGAAATTTTGTTCCACGATTCTTTCCAAGCTCTCCTGGTTTTGAGTTAGGGTGGCCAACCCCTTCTCAATCCTTAGAGTTGATGCTATCAAATAACCAAGCTGGTCCTGCTTGCTTTTCAAAAAGTACTCAGATGCCTCCTCTTGAGTTGGCATCTTGGCAGCCTTCTCTTTCTTTGCTTTCTCCTTCTTCTCTTGAGCTTGTACTGATGATGGTTCATTCTCATTCATCACAACTTGATTGTCCTCAAAGTCAGGATAGATAGGCAAGTGTTCCTTATCCAACAAGTATGTGCCTGTGCCCATCTTTGAGTTTATCAACTCCTGGATCTGTGGGGCATATCCACAACTTCTTTTCTGGTCAGCTGCAGTCCTCTTGATAGTCTCAACTATAAGGCTCATGACCTTGAACTTCTGTGGCACATCAAATATATGTAGCAAGTTAATTGCATGGCCTCTGATCATTCTGTGATCACCAGACTTGGGCAAGAGAGTGTGCCTAAGGATCCAATTGATTGTAGGCAGCCCTGACAGCAAGTGTTTTACTGACCCAAACTGGTGAGTCTCAAGATCATCTTCAGGAATCTCCTTGTACATGTTTGCCATAGAGTTGTGATCCATCTTCTTCTTGGCATAGACATCCAAGTCATCTTCTTCTTCCTTAGGAGCATTGATCAGATTTGCCCATTCCTCAATAGTTGAGTGGTACCTTGTACCTTCAGACATCCATACTATCCTGCCATCTGGATAGAAGTGTGCTGTGGAGTAGAATTGCATTATGAGCTCCTCATTCCACTTTGTGAGCTTCTGCCCAACAAAGTCTGCAACTCCACAAGCACTGAAGCTGTCAAACACACCAGGATAGTGTTCCTCATTTTCCTTGATATACTTCCAGTCGACCCACCTCATTTCACACACTATAGGCTTCTTGTCCAACAACACTGTCTCATAGAAGTCCCCCCCCCCCCCCCCCCCCCCCCCCCCCCCCCCCCCTGTAATCAACAGCAGTCCTTCTCCTGGTGGCATATGGATCTGACTCTCTCCATAGCCTCAACCCTGAGTCTCTCCTGATCTTCATGTTCTCAGCCACAGGATGAGCATCCCCCCCCCCCCCCCCCCCCCCCCCCCCCCCCCCCCCCCCCCCCCCCCCCCCCCCCCCCCCCCCCCCCCCCCCCCCCCCCCCCCCCCCCCCTTGTTCTTCTCAGCAGCTGGTATACTCCTGGTATTCCTCTTAGGTGCACTCTTGGGCTTGGAGGCTGCTTTGGGTGCTTCTTTGGGCTTTGATGAAGCAGCCCCTGTCCTGATAGCATCACCCATAAGCTTCTGGGCCTTGGGTGCTGGTGCAGCAACCTCTTCTTCCTCTTCCTCTTCAGAATCTCTCATGATTGAGGATCTCCCAAGCACTCTAGCAGTGGTCTTTTTGATCCTCTCCTTCCTCTTCTTCCCTTCTGCAGCAGCCTCTTTGGGTTCAGATCCCAAAGGGACTTGAGTAGATGCTCTGGCCTTAGACATTGGAATTCTCTTTGCAGGAACCTTTTGCTTCATGCCTGGCTTGGTGGCAGCAGCAGTGCTATATTCCCCCCCCCCCCCCCCCCCCCCCCCCCCCCCCCCCCCCCCCCCCCCCCCCCCCCCCCCCCCCCCCCCCCCCCCCCCCCCCCCCCCCCCCCCCCCCCCCCCCCCCCCCCCCCCCCCCCCCCCCCCCCCCCCCCCCCCCCCCCCCCCCCCCCCCCCCCCCCCCCCCCCCCCCCCCCCCCCCCCCCCCCCCCCCCCCCCCCCCCCCCCCCCCCCCCCCCCCCCCCCCCCCCCCCCCCCCCCCCCCCCCCCCCCCCCCCCCCCCCCCCCCCCCCCCCCCCCCCCCCCCCCCCCCCCCCCCCCCCCCCCCCCCCCCCCCCCCCCCCCCCCCCCCCCCCCCCCCCCCCCCCCCCCCCCCCCCCCCCCCCCCCCCCCCCCCCCCCCCCCCCCCCCCCCCCCCCCCCCCCCCCCCCCCCCCCCCCCCCCCCCCCCCCCCCCCCCCCCCCCCCCCCCCCCCCCCCCCCCCCCCCCCCCCCCCCCCCCCCCCCCCCCCCCCCCCCCCCCCCCCCCCCCCCCCCCCCCCCCCCCCCCCCCCCCCCCCCCCCCCCCCCCCCCCCCCCCCCCCCCCCCCCCCCCCCCCCCCCCCCCCCCCCCCCCCCCCCCCCCCCCCCCCCCCCCCCCCCCCCCCCCCCCCCCCCCCCCCCCCCCCCCCCCCCCCCCCCCCCCCCCCCCCCCCCCCCCCCCCCCCCCCCCCCCCCCCCCCCCCCCCCCCCCCCCCCCCCCCCCCCCCCCCCCCCCCCCCCCCCCCCCCCCCCCCCCCCCCCCCCCCCCCCCCCCCCCCCCCCCCCCCCCCCCCCCCCCCCCCCCCCCCCCCCCCCCCCCCCCCCCCCCCCCCCCCCCCCCCCCCCCCCCCCCCCCCCCCCCCCCCCCCCCCCCCCCCCCCCCCCCCCCCCCCCCCCCCCCCCCCCCCCCCCCCCCCCCCCCCCCCCCCCCCCCCCCCCCCCCCCCCCCCCCCCCCCCCCCCCCCCCCCCCCCCCCCCCCCCCCCCCCCCCCCCCCCCCCCCCCCCCCCCCCCCCCCCCCCCCCCCCCCCCCCCCCCCCCCCCCCCCCCCCCCCCCCCCCCCCCCCCCCCCCCCCCCCCCCCCCCCCCCCCCCCCCCCCCCCCCCCCCCCCCCCCCCCCCCCCCCCCCCCCCCCCCCCCCCCCCCCCCCCCCCCCCCCCCCCCCCCCCCCCCCCCCCCCCCCCCCCCCCCCCCCCCCCCCCCCCCCCCCCCCCCCCCCCCCCCCCCCCCCCCCCCCCCCCCCCCCCCCCCCCCCCCCCCCCCCCCCCCCCCCCCCCCCCCCCCCCCCCCCCCCCCCCCCCCCCCCCCCCCCCCCCCCCCCCCCCCCCCCCCCCCCCCCCCCCCCCCCCCCCCCCCCCCCCCCCCCCCCCCCCCCCCCCCCCCCCCCCCCCCCCCCCCCCCCCCCCCCCCCCCCCCCCCCCCCCCCCCCCCCCCCCCCCCCCCCCCCCCCCCCCCCCCCCCCCCCCCCCCCCCCCCCCCCCCCCCCCCCCCCCCCCCCCCCCCCCCCCCCCCCCCCCCCCCCCCCCCCCCCCCCCCCCCCCCCCCCCCCCCCCCCCCCCCCCCCCCCCCCCCCCCCCCCCCCCCCCCCCCCCCCCCCCCCCCCCCCCCCCCCCCCCCCCCCCCCCCCCCCCCCCCCCCCCCCCCCCCCCCCCCCCCCCCCCCCCCCCCCCCCCCCCCCCCCCCCCCCCCCCCCCCCCTTCTACTCCACAGCTCACTTCTACCCAGATGGCAAGATAGTCTGGATGTCTGAAGGCACTAGATACCAGTCAACAGTAGCAGAATGGGCTCAATTGATCAATGCTCTTGAAGAGAATGAAGATGACTTGGATGTCTATGCCAAGAATAAGAAGGATCACAACTCCATGGCTAGCATGTACAAGGAGATTCCTGATGCAGATCTTGAGACTCACCAATTTGGATCAGTGAAACACCTGCTGTCAGGACTGCCTACTATCAATTGGATCCTCAGGCACACTCTTCTGCCCAAGTCTGGTGATCACAGAATGATCCCCCCCCCCCCCCCCCCCCCCCCCCCCCCCCCCCCCCCCCCCCCCCCCCCCCCCCCCCCCCCCCCCCCCCCCCCCCCCCCCCCCCCCCCCCCCCCCCCCCCCCCCCCCCCCCCCCCCCCCCCAGATCCAGGAGTTGATTAACTCCAAGATGGGCACTGGCACATACTTGTTGGACAAGGAGCACATGCCTATCTATCCAGACTTTGAGGACAACCAAGTGGTTATGAATGAGGATGAACCATCTTCTGTGCACGCTCAAGCAAAGAGGGAGAAGCCAAAGGCTGAGAAAGCTGCAAAGATGCCAACCATGGAAGAGGCATCTCAGTATCTTCTGAAGAGCAAGCAAGATCAGCTTGGCTACTTGATTGCATCCACTCTAAGGATTGAGAAAGGGATGGCCACCCTGACTCAAAACCAGGAGAGCTTGGAAAGGATCATGGAGCAGAAGTTCTATGACTTGGATGTGAAGGTAACTGAGATCCAGTCTGTTGTGGAGCAACTTCAGGATGATATGCAGGAGAGGAAGGGCCAGACAACCACTGATGCATTTTTCAGAGTGCCTAGAGCTCAGAGGTCTGCTCCCCCCCCCCCCCCCCCCCCCCCCCCCCCCCCAGCTACAGCTTCAGTGCCACCAGCTCCAGCACCTACTCCATCAGCTCCATCTACATCGACTGAAGCCTTCGTTCTTGGAGTTATCCGGACACCACCACCTGAAGACCAAGCCTGAGAGACGATTTAGTGCTATGCATTTTCTAGGAACTTTTTGGTAACTTGTTGCCAAAGGGGGAGAAAAATGTATAGATCATAGGCTTCGAGAGAGAGCGTTGCTTTTTTATTCTCTCTTGCTTTGGTGGTTGAACTTTATTTGCTTGATTGAGATACTTTCTGTCTGTGTGATACTTGGATGATCATGTGTGTTTGATCATATGCTACATTAATGCTTGTTGGATGACATTATCATTTTATCCCTATATGATCATTCACTTTGCTTGGTGATGAGTGCATGTATTTAATTATTATCATTTTGAGCGCTCCACCAAGATGTATGTGACATGGAAGAGTAACCCATGAGCCTACCCCCCCCCCCCCCCCCCCCCCCCCCCCCCCCCCCCCCCCCCCCCCCCCCCCCCCCCCCCCCCCCCCCCCCCCCCCCCCCCCCCCCCCCCCCCCCCCCCCCCCCCCCCCCCCCCCCTATGTTGTCATCAATTACCAAAAAGGGGGAGATTGAAAGTGCAACTATCCCTAGGTGGTTTTGGTAATTCCTAACAACATATAGCTCATTGAGCTAATGCTATTCCAAGATTAATATTTCAGGAAAAGCTCAATGAATGGCATGGCATGGATGAGGAAAGTGGACCCCTCAAAATACTAAGGACAAAAAGATTGGCTCAAGCTCAAAGCTCAAGACTCTACATTTTATATTTTAGTGATCCAAGATCACATTGAGTCTATAGGAAAAGCCAATACTATCAAGGAGGGATGAGGTGTTGCTTGATGAGGTTCTTGCTTCATAGTGCTTAGTGATATGCTCCAAAACCCTCAACTACCTTCCCACATCCACATATGACCTAAACCAAAAGTCAAACTCGGCCCCACCGATTCTTTCTATCCGGCGCCACCGAGTTCAGATGTCATAGCCACTGCCACAAACCCTAGGCAAATCGGTCTCACCGATAGGGATCTCGGTCACACCGAGATGGGGTTGTAATCTCTCTGTTTCCCTTCGTAACGTTTCGGTCCTACCGAGATGAGCGATCGGTCCCACCGAGATTGCAATGTAAACTCTCTGTTTCCCTTTTGTAACATTTCGGTCCCACCGAAATGAGCAAATCGGTCCCACCGAGTTTACCTGACCAACTCTCTGGTTAGCTTATCCCCCCCCCCCCCCCCCCCCCCCCCCCCCCCCCCCCCCCCCCCCCCCCCCCCCCCCCCCCCCCCCCCCCCCCCCCCCCCCCCCCCCCCCCCCCCCCCCCCCCCCCCCCCCCCCCCCCCCCCCCCCCCCCCCCCCCCCCCCCCCCCCCCCCCCCCCCCCCCCCCCCCCCCCCCCCCCCCCCCCCCCCCCCCCCCCCCCCCCCCCCCCCCCCCCCCCCCCCCCCCCCCCCCCCCCCCCCCCCCCCCCCCCCCCCCCCCCCCCCCCCCCCCCCCCCCCCCCCCCCCCCCCCCCCCCCCCCCCCCCCCCCCCCCCCCCCCCCCCCCCCCCCCCCCCCCCCCCCCCCCCCCCCCCCCCCCCCCCCCCCCCCCCCCCCCCCCCCCCCCCCCCCCCCCCCCCCCCCCCCCCCCCCCCCCCCCCCCCCCCCCCCCCCCCCCCCCCCCCCCCCCCCCCCCCCCCCCCCCCCCCCCCCCCCCCCCCCCCCCCCCCCCCCCCCCCCCCCCCCCCCCCCCCCCCCCCCCCCCCCCCCCCCCCCCCCCCCCCCCCCCCCCCCCCCCCCCCCCCCCCCCCCCCCCCCCCCCCCCCCCCCCCCCCCCCCCCCCCCCCCCCCCCCCCCCCCCCCCCCCCCCCCCCCCCCCCCCCCCCCCCCCCCCCCCCCCCCCCCCCCCCCCCCCCCCCCCCCCCCCCCCCCCCCCCCCCCCCCCCCCCCCCCCCCCCCCCCCCCCCCCCCCCCCCCCCCCCCCCCCCCCCCCCCCCCCCCCCCCCCCCCCCCCCCCCCCCCCCCCCCCCCCCCCCCCCCCCCCCCCCCCCCCCCCCCCCCCCCCCCCCCCCCCCCCCCCCCCCCCCCCCCCCCCCCCCCCCCCCCCCCCCCCCCCCCCCCCCCCCCCCCCCCCCCCCCCCCCCCCCCCCCCCCCCCCCCCCCCCCCCCCCCCCCCCCCCCCCCCCCCCCCCCCCCCCCCCCCCCCCCCCCCCCCCCCCCCCCCCCCCCCCCCCCCCCCCCCCCCCCCCCCCCCCCCCCCCCCCCCCCCCCCCCCCCCCCCCCCCCCCCCCCCCCCCCCCCCCCCCCCCCCCCCCCCCCCCCCCCCCCCCCCCCCCCCCCCCCCCCCCCCCCCCCCCCCCCCCCCCCCCCCCCCCCCCCCCCCCCCCCCCCCCCCCCCCCCCCCCCCCCCCCCCCCCCCCCCCCCCCCCCCCCCCCCCCCCCCCCCCCCCCCCCCCCCCCCCCCCCCCCCCCCCCCCCCCCCCCCCCCCCCCCCCCCCCCCCCCCCCCCCCCCCCCCCCCCCCCCCCCCCCCCCCCCCCCCCCCCCCCCCCCCCCCCCCCCCCCCCCCCCCCCCCCCCCCCCCCCCCCCCCCCCCCCCCCCCCCCCCCCCCCCCCCCCCCCCCCCCCCCCCCCCCCCCCCCCCCCCCCCCCCCCCCCCCCCCCCCCCCCCCCCCCCCCCCCCCCCCCCCCCCCCCCCCCCCCCCCCCCCCCCCCCCCCCCCCCCCCCCCCCCCCCCCCCCCCCCCCCCCCCCCCCCCCCCCCCCCCCCCCCCCCCCCCCCCCCCCCCCCCCCCCCCCCCCCCCCCCCCCCCCCCCCCCCCCCCCCCCCCCCCCCCCCCCCCCCCCCCCCCCCCCCCCCCCCCCCCCCCCCCCCCCCCCCCCCCCCCCCCCCCCCCCCCCCCCCCCCCCCCCCCCCCCCCCCCCCCCCCCCCCCCCCCCCCCCCCCCCCCCCCCCCCCCCCCCCCCCCCCCCCCCCCCCCCCCCCCCCCCCCCCCCCCCCCCCCCCCCCCCCCCCCCCCCCCCCCCCCCCCCCCCCCCCCCCCCCCCCCCCCCCCCCCCCCCCCCCCCCCCCCCCCCCCCCCCCCCCCCCCCCCCCCCCCCCCCCCCCCCCCCCCCCCCCCCCCCCCCCCCCCCCCCCCCCCCCCCCCCCCCCCCCCCCCCCCCCCCCCCCCCCCCCCCCCCCCCCCCCCCCCCCCCCCCCCCCCCCCCCCCCCCCCCCCCCCCCCCCCCCCCCCCCCCCCCCCCCCCCCCCCCCCCCCCCCCCCCCCCCCCCCCCCCCCCCCCCCCCCCCCCCCCCCCCCCCCCCCCCCCCCCCCCCCCCCCCCCCCCCCCCCCCCCCCCCCCCCCCCCCCCCCCCCCCCCCCCCCCCCCCCCCCCCCCCCCCCCCCCCCCCCCCCCCCCCCCCCCCCCCCCCCCCCCCCCCCCCCCCCCCCCCCCCCCCCCCCCCCCCCCCCCCCCCCCCCCCCCCCCCCCCCCCCCCCCCCCCCCCCCCCCCCCCCCCCCCCCCCCCCCCCCCCCCCCCCCCCCCCCCCCCCCCCCCCCCCCCCCCCCCCCCCCCCCCCCCCCCCCCCCCCCCCCCCCCCCCCCCCCCCCCCCCCCCCCCCCCCCCCCCCCCCCCCCCCCCCCCCCCCCCCCCCCCCCCCCCCCCCCCCCCCCCCCCCCCCCCCCCCCCCCCCCCCCCCCCCCCCCCCCCCCCCCCCCCCCCCCCCCCCCCCCCCCCCCCCCCCCCCCCCCCCCCCCCCCCCCCCCCCCCCCCCCCCCCCCCCCCCCCCCCCCCCCCCCCCCCCCCCCCCCCCCCCCCCCCCCCCCCCCCCCCCCCCCCCCCCCCCCCCCCCCCCCCCCCCCCCCCCCCCCCCCCCCCCCCCCCCCCCCCCCCCCCCCCCCCCCCCCCCCCCCCCCCCCCCCCCCCCCCCCCCCCCCCCCCCCCCCCCCCCCCCCCCCCCCCCCCCCCCCCCCCCCCCCCCCCCCCCCCCCCCCCCCCCCCCCCCCCCCCCCCCCCCCCCCCCCCCCCCCCCCCCCCCCCCCCCCCCCCCCCCCCCCCCCCCCCCCCCCCCCCCCCCCCCCCCCCCCCCCCCCCCCCCCCCCCCCCCCCCCCCCCCCCCCCCCCCCCCCCCCCCCCCCCCCCCCCCCCCCCCCCCCCCCCCCCCCCCCCCCCCCCCCCCCCCCCCCCCCCCCCCCCCCCCCCCCCCCCCCCCCCCCCCCCCCCCCCCCCCCCCCCCCCCCCCCCCCCCCCCCCCCCCCCCCCCCCCCCCCCCCCCCCCCCCCCCCCCCCCCCCCCCCCCCCCCCCCCCCCCCCCCCCCCCCCCCCCCCCCCCCCCCCCCCCCCCCCCCCCCCCCCCCCCCCCCCCCCCCCCCCCCCCCCCCCCCCCCCCCCCCCCCCCCCCCCCCCCCCCCCCCCCCCCCCCCCCCCCCCCCCCCCCCCCCCCCCCCCCCCCCCCCCCCCCCCCCCCCCCCCCCCCCCCCCCCCCCCCCCCCCCCCCCCCCCCCCCCCCCCCCCCCCCCCCCCCCCCCCCCCCCCCCCCCCCCCCCCCCCCCCCCCCCCCCCCCCCCCCCCCCCCCCCCCCCCCCCCCCCCCCCCCCCCCCCCCCCCCCCCCCCCCCCCCCCCCCCCCCCCCCCCCCCCCCCCCCCCCCCCCCCCCCCCCCCCCCCCCCCCCCCCCCCCCCCCCCCCCCCCCCCCCCCCCCCCCCCCCCCCCCCCCCCCCCCCCCCCCCCCCCCCCCCCCCCCCCCCCCCCCCCCCCCCCCCCCCCCCCCCCCCCCCCCCCCCCCCCCCCCCCCCCCCCCCCCCCCCCCCCCCCCCCCCCCCCCCCCCCCCCCCCCCCCCCCCCCCCCCCCCCCCCCCCCCCCCCCCCCCCCCCCCCCCCCCCCCCCCCCCCCCCCCCCCCCCCCCCCCCCCCCCCCCCCCCCCCCCCCCCCCCCCCCCCCCCCCCCCCCCCCCCCCCCCCCCCCCCCCCCCCCCCCCCCCCCCCCCCCCCCCCCCCCCCCCCCCCCCCCCCCCCCCCCCCCCCCCCCCCCCCCCCCCCCCCCCCCCCCCCCCCCCCCCCCCCCCCCCCCCCCCCCCCCCCCCCCCCCCCCCCCCCCCCCCCCCCCCCCCCCCCCCCCCCCCCCCCCCCCCCCCCCCCCCCCCCCCCCCCCCCCCCCCCCCCCCCCCCCCCCCCCCCCCCCCCCCCCCCCCCCCCCCCCCCCCCCCCCCCCCCCCCCCCCCCCCCCCCCCCCCCCCCCCCCCCCCCCCCCCCCCCCCCCCCCCCCCCCCCCCCCCCCCCCCCCCCCCCCCCCCCCCCCCCCCCCCCCCCCCCCCCCCCCCCCCCCCCCCCCCCCCCCCCCCCCCCCCCCCCCCCCCCCCCCCCCCCCCCCCCCCCCCCCCCCCCCCCCCCCCCCCCCCCCCCCCCCCCCCCCCCCCCCCCCCCCCCCCCCCCCCCCCCCCCCCCCCCCCCCCCCCCCCCCCCCCCCCCCCCCCCCCCCCCCCCCCCCCCCCCCCCCCCCCCCCCCCCCCCCCCCCCCCCCCCCCCCCCCCCCAGTGGTTCTACATCACGGAGCCCCGCGACGCCACATGGGCCGGCACTCCGGAGTTCAAATCCAGTCCTCCAATGCGGCTCGCATCATGGATTAACAAGGGCCTGGATTGGGCGTCATCCAACGAGGTGATGACGCTGCAGAAGCGCGTCAAGAGCATGATAGAGAAGAACACCAGCCTTGCCAACGTGATCCAGGTGATGCTTTTTTGCCGGATTCTCCCCTCCCAACGCCGGACTCTCCATTTGTGGGAGTTTGATCCAGCTAGCCCCCAGACCCTGCAGCAGTTCTTCGGCACAATGCACGAAGACATATGGAAGCTGCTCTTCAAGGCCCAGAAGTCGTGGTCAGAAACGACTGAAGATCTCGGCCTCGACTGTGCTCATCCGGCTACTCCAGTAAGTTTTTCAAATTTCCAAACATATCCTCAACTTGTAGATCCAAGAGTATGCTAAGCCTTCCCCTTATCCTTCAGGGTTGGGCAAAGAAGGCGGAGCGAATCCAGTGTCCGGCTTCGCTGCCCGAAGACCCAGCTATTCCTCTTCTGATGAAGATGCTGGTACCAGTGCCGTAGCGGGCGCCGGAGAAGAAGGCCAAGAAGAAGGGCAAGGAGGCCAGAAGTGGTCTTCACCGTAAAGGTACTTCGGGCATAGCGTCTGAAGATACCGAAGTTCTCTCCTCCCATGAGGGAGATGAAGACGAAGAGGAAGAGGAGGAGAGCAATTCTCCCCTTAAGGGGGGAAAGAAGAAAAGGGGGCCTCCGCGGACCTAGAGGCAGCAACGTCCAAGAAGGGGAAGCTCTCCCTTTCGGACGATTCGGAGTCGGACGCCGAAGCCGTCCCCGAGTGGCATCCCAGGCCGAACCACTGGCCGAGTCGTAAGTACTCAAAGATTATGTATATATCTAGCTTTTTATAAATTGTAGGATGACATATCATCTATGTGTTTCAGGCTGGCCCGTGATCTTCCCCAACAATCATTATCTTTTTGGAATTCTTTGGCTCCATCAATGATGGAGAGCGAGTCGCCTCCATGAGCCTCCCGTCACATGCCACGGATGACACCGAGGTGTTATCCCAAAGGACCTCTCCAGGCCAGGGAGAGGTGCGGAAGGCCACTGAAACGGTGCCAGAGGGTAATGCCTCGGCTGCCAGAAACATGGGGGGTGCAATCCCCATGGAGACTGGCGGCGGGGGCCATGAACAGTCCAGCCACCAGCCAAATACTCCTTCGGAGACCCACACGGCTCCGGACCCGAGTGAGCAGCCCCCTCCGAAAGAGGGGGGAGTGCCGACTCCACCGACGACCTCTATCAACCCGGAGGCGCCGCATACATTGAGGAAAGCACTTCGATGTGCTTCCATCATGGAAGAGCACCGTACCCTAATGGGTATGGTGGTCGAGAAGGTTCAATCTGCAAAAAGCGGGCTGAACGAAGCTTTTACCAGCCTGCTAACAGGCTTTGAGGTATGCGACTTAATATTCCTGGCCGCTTTTGCATGTGTAATGATATGCCTGTACATAGATAGTAGCCCCTGAGACTCTGTTCGTCTCTTTGGAAGAAGGGGGCGGACAGAGGATCAAATATTCGCCGGAGATAACGTACTTATCTATTTTGATGAACAGGCTTCACTATTAGCAGCTTCAGCCAAGGACGCTGAAGTTTCCGAACTCCAGTGGAAACTGAAGTTGGCTGACGATGAGATCAACCGTATTAACAAGCGGTTCGATGAGGCTCAAGGTATGCTTTTAAAAGGACCACTTACAAGCCTAAATTATATTGCAAATTCAGAGGTTAAGCTCACGCGCCGCTATATAAATGGTTGTAGGCAACGCGACTGAGGTCGAGGCCCTCAAGAAGGCCCTTGCCGAAGCCAAGGAGGAGGCGAGGGTAGGCAAAGCAGCCGCAGAAAAGGCGGCTGCGGATGTGGAGGCTGAAAAGGTCGCCCGCCTTCAATGTGAGGCGAGGGTGACTGAAGTAGAGCAAGCGCTCCAGGAGGCCGCCAACAAGTGTGAGTCCTTGGAGGAGAGTAACAAGGCCCAAGCGGCCGAACTCAACAAGGCTCTTCAAGAAGCGAAGGAGGCGCGGTCCAAGTCCCGGGCAACTCGTGAGCAGATCAAGCAAGCCGAACAGATAGCGGCTGGTAAGCCTTTTCTTTTACAGAGTATATTCGGCGGTCGAAGATATGCTTTGCTAAATCGACTGTGGAGTGCTCCAGAGGCTTTTCCGGATCTCCCGAGGAGTGCTGCTGATGCCGCCCAATATTTTCGAGCCCAAGACGGGAACGCGACGGAGAAGCTCTTCTGGTCGCAGTACTTGGCGCCGGAACGACCGGCGCTGCTGAACAATTAGATGATGCAGCTGGCGAAGCTACACAGGATGTCCGGTTTGGCCATGAAGGACATCATAGTCCGGCTATGGCCAGCCGGACCCATTCCAAGCAGCTACTTCGGCCTGGTCAAGCGACTCAGCGACGCCTTGCCCCGAATAGAGGCAGTGAAGCGCTCGGCATGCATTGAGGGTGCACGGATGGCCTTTGCTCGTGTCAAGATGCACTGGGCAAAGATGAAGGCAGCCATCGTGGCCGTTGAAGGTCCGCCCGAAGACAAGGTTCACCGCAAGCCGGAGCGCTACTTCGATGATGTCCTTGAGGGTGCCCGTTTGATAGAGGGCCATTGCTTAAAGGATATTATGTTCGAGTAACTGTATCCGAGCAACTATATCTGAGCTACCCAGACATTGTATTATAAACTGAGGCCTTTGTAATATATTTGTGCCTGTTATCTATAAATTGCTTTTCCTCCTGTGCGGCTATTTTTATCTTTGAGAGTTTGCCAGTGGTCGGCTTTAGCCCCCACGTAGATACTACGGGGGTGTTCGGGGTAGCACATAGCCACACTTGACCCAACGTCTTGGTCCGTAAAGGACGTGTCAGTGCAGCGAACCAGGCAATCAGACTATGCGGCTTTATCACTCTCACTTAGCCATAGGAGTTTGACAATGGGACTGTAAGATAGCCCCTGGTGCGCATGAGGCAATCTGAACTAGGATGCTTTAAGTGCGTGACTAGGAAAAGCCAGTCCTTCGTATAATACGGAAAAAATTGCTAGAGATTTAATAGGTCGCCGAATTGCTGACCAGCTCTCGCCACATCATGATAGTCAGTTTTCGGCTTTCTCTACTAAGGTGCTTGACCGGGCCAGCCGGAAACACAATCGCAGTAGTTCTCCCTTTACTACCTTAGCCGAGAACGGAACGTAAGGTAGCAAGCACAGGAGCTGGGCAACCCAACTATTGACCAAAGATGTGATTCGGAGCCGGTGCATATAATGCAGTATTCAGGACGCTGGAGTATACTCTGAGAGTGTTCGGACTTTCTATTGCTGAAGATATATATAGCTTGAATAGAGCCCCTGACGATTGAAGTCGTACCAAGGTGTACACGCCAATTTGGACGTGAAGTGGGAAAACAGATTAAAAAAGAAGCCAGTACCGAACAGGGTTGGGCGAGACTGTTTCCATTATAGTCTGATTTGTATGTCAAAACATATTTTTACAGAAGATGTGATAAGCATTGCGGCTATTTTACATGCCGCAGACAAGGGAAAGTTGTATACATGTTCTAAAATTGAAAAGGTGATCTTAAAGACCCTTTGGACAATCTGCCGCACGTCTACGCCGCTTTTCGCCTTGGTGTGTGATCCTTTGAGAGGATTAACAATTGAGTATGCATAAGGGGCCTAGAAGAAGGCCCTTGTTACCACCGGGGGTTGTAAAGAACTTGAAAAATAAAAACAAGAAGAAAAAGGTGGACCAATAAGGATTTCCGGATAGGGTCGAGCCGTACCGTGAACCTTATGTTTAGCGTGCCTCCGTCCTTGCCCATGGTATATTTAACGCGTAATTATGTACGCGCGGCGCGTATGCCGCTATTAGGCTGGGGCATTGACAGAGGCCGAATTGCTAATCTATCTCTGGATGAGCCGGACTGTCGGTCTGCAGGGTAGACCGGACTCATTTAACAGTGTCCGAAGACCTGACTGCCGGTGTAGTATTTGGCTTGGCGAGGCCACCCTGCACCTCGGCTGCGAGGGCCGTGGTATGCTCCTCTGTGCGGAGGGAGCGCTCCATGTTTCCATTGACTGTTATAACGCCACGTGGTTCGGGCATCTTGAGCTTTAGATACGCATAGTGCGGGACTGCATTGAAACGGGTGAAAGCGGTTCGTCCGAGTAGCGCGTGATAGCCGCCGCGGAACGGGACGATGTCGAAGATCAGGTCTTCGCTCTGGAAGTTATCTGGTGAGCCCCCCCCCCCCCCCCCCCCCCCCCCCCCCCCCCCCCCCCCCCCCCCCCCCCCCCCCCCCCCCCCCCCCCCCCCCCCCCCCCCCCCCCCCCCTAAGCTTGGGGATGCCCAAGGCACCCCAAGGTAATATTCAAGGACTCCCAAGCAACTACGCCGCGGAACGGGACGATGTCGAAGATCAGGTCTTCGCTCTGGAAGTTATCTGGTGAGCCGAAGATGACTTCTAGCGTTATGGATCCTGTGCAAAAGGCCTCTACTCCGGGTATTACCCCATTAAAGGTGGTTTTAGTGGGCTTGATTCTTGATGGATCAATGCCCATTTTACGGACGGTGTCCTAATAAAGTAGATTAAGACTGCTGCCGCCATCCATAAGGACTCGTGTGAGGTGGAATCCATCAATAATTGGATCGAGGACCAATGCAGGCGAACCTCCATGACGGATACTGGTCGGGTGGTCTTTGCGATCAAAGGTGATCGGACAAGCTGACCACGGATTAAATTTTGGGGCGACTGGCTCTATGGCGTAGACGTCCCTTAGCGCGCGCTTGCGCTCCCGCTTAGGGATATGAGTAACGCAGATCATGTTCACCGTTTTGACCTCGGGGGGAAATTTCTTCTGTCCCCCTGTGTTTGGTGGGTGAGGCTCTTCGTCGTCGTCCTTGCTGGGTGGCCCTTTCCCCTTGTGTTCGGCGTTGAGCTTGCCGGCCTGTTTAAAGACCCAACAGTTTCTGTTTGTATGATTGGCAGGCTTATCGGGGGTGCCATGAATCTGGCAAGGCCAATCGAGTATTCTGTCCAAACTAGATGGACCATCTCTGTTCCCTTTGAATGGCTTCTTCCGTTGACCGCATTTAGAGCCATTGAATCCAGCGTTGACCGCCGTGTCTTCGGTACCTTCATTATTGTTTCGACGCTTGTGCTTGTTGTGTCGTGGCTTGCCATTGCCATCCCTGGCTTCGGAGGTGCCAGGGTCGCTGGTGCTCTTGCTTCTACGAGCCAGCCAGCTATCTTCTCCCACGCAAAAGCGGGTCATAAGTGCGGTGAGGGCTGCCATGGACTTTGGCTTTTCTTGGCCGAGGTGTCGGGCGAGCCACTCATCTCGGACGCTGTGTTTAAACGCCGCGAGGGCTTCGGCATCCGGACAATCCACAATTTGGTTCTTTTTAATTAAGAACCTTGTCCAGAGCTTCTGGGCTGATTCTCCGGGTTGCTGGACTATGTGACTAAGGTCATCGGCGTTTGGAGGCCGAACATAGGTACCTTGGAAGTTGTCTCTAAAGGCATCCTCCAAGTCTTCCCAGCTACCAATTGAGTTCTCTGGGAGGCTATTTAACCAGTGTCGTGCTGGTCCCTTTAATTTGAGCGGGAGGTATTTGATGGCATGGAGATCATCACTCTGTGCCATGTGGATATGGAGAAGAAAATCTTCGATCCATACTGCGGGATCTGTCGTACCATCGTATGATTCGATGTTCATGGGTTTAAACCCTTCTGGGAACTGATGTTCCATCACTTCATCGGTGAAGCATAAGGGGTGTGCGGCGCCTCTATACCGGGCGATATCGCGACGCAGTTCGGATGAAGTCCGTATGCGGTTTTCGGCCCGGGGTGAGGTTGTGCCTGTCGCGCCAGGCCTGATGGCCGTCCTCCCGCATTGGAGCACGTCCCCTCGATCCATAGATTGATCTTGTCTGACCGGCTCTATTGTCCAGGTCTTTGCGTAGGTTGTAGGTGTAGCCCGTGGCTGTTGCCTCCTTGCCTCGATGGTGGGGTGGCGCAGGCTGGTGTTCGGCGTACGTAGCCGGTCTGTCCCATCCACATGGTGGGCGGTCAGGTTCATCAGCAGTTTTATTCTTTGGCGGCATTGGCTCAAGGGCCTCGTCATCGAATTGTGGTAGTAGCTTGCGCTTTGGGTAACTCTTAGTTTGCCGTTCGAGGCCGTATTCCTCGGCTGCCAGGACATTAGTCCATCTGTCATTAAGTAAATCCTGTTCAGCTTGAAGCTGCTGCTGCTTCTTTTTTAGGCTTCTTACGGTGGCGATTAGCCGGCGCTTAAAGCGCTCTTATTCGAGGGGTTCCTCTGGCATGATGAAGTCTTCATCGCCGAGGCTCACGTCCTCTTCGGAGATCGGTAGGTAGTTACTATCTTCTAAGTCCTCGTTCCTGGCAGGGTCATCGGGATTAACTTGCCCATCCTCCCAATCATCATGTTCGGATGTTGCCTCGACAGGGGCTTCGGGGTCTTCGGCATTCTCCAGAGTGTTATTGTCTCCGGTACCGGTATTGCTATCTTTGTCGCGACACGATTTTGAGCGGCGCCACTGACGTCGACGCTTCGGAGGTGCTTCAGCAGGCTTGTCCTTAACCGGATCCTCCTTGCCATCGTCACCATCCTCTTTGGGTGTGTCCACCATGTACACGCCGTATGTGGAGGTGGCCGTCCATCGTCCGGTAAACAGAGGGTCTTGGCCTTGTTGGTTAGATCTTCGACAGTGGCTATGAAGTGGGTGGTGGGTGGGACGTAAAATTCCCCGCTCTCAGCCCCTAGTCCGGGCTGGGCATAATTCGGAAGCGATTCTTTCGTAATGGCGAGTGATCGCATTAAGTCCAGAGCCTCGTTTAGGAGCGAGGTTTGGACAGAGAAGCGAGGGCCCGCAGGGCTGACCGGGGCGAGGGCCTCCTGGCCGCGGCTGCTCGACACAGACCTTAGGAGTTCAGATTTAGAGTCCGAGGGAGAGTCCGGTACTTCAGCGACTAAGGGAGCTTGGTTCGTCTTCGGGTTTGCCGATGACGCCGTCCCCTCCAGATCTCCTGTAGTAAGTTCCATAATTGCAAGGAGTCCGGCGGGCTCTAAACTCCCGTCTTCGGACCTGATAGTCTGCTCTGGATCTAAGGCCAGAGCGGAGGTTGGGGCCACGAACCCCTCAAAGATCAAGTCTCCTCGGATATCGGCGACATAATTTAGGTTCCCGAAACTGATCTGATGGCCAGGGGCGTAGCTGCCGATCTGCTCCAAGTGGCCAAGCGAGTTGGCACGCAGTGCGAAGCCGCCGAATACGAAGATTTGGCCGGGGAGGAAAGTCTCCCCTAAAATAGCATTATTGTCGATGATCGAACGAGCCATCGAACCTTCTATCGACAGCACAGAGGGACTCTCAATGAAAGTACCAATGCCGGTGTCAAAACCGGCCGATCACGGGTAGGGGGTCCTTAACTGTGTGTCTGAGGATCGAAGGTAACAGGAGGCAGGGGACACGATGTTTACCCAAGTTCGGGCCCTCTTGACGGAGGTAATACCCTACTTCCTGCTTGATTGACTTTGATGAGTATAGGGGTTACAAGAGTTGATCTACCTCGAGATCGTAATAGCTAAACCCTAGATGTCTAGCTTGTATGATCGTGATTGCCTCTACGGACTATACCCTCCGATTTATATAGACACTGGAGGGGGCTAGGGTTGTACAGAGTCGGTTTACAGAGAAAGGAAGTTTCATATCCGAACGCCAGGCTTGCCATCCATGCAAAGGAGAGTCCAATCCGGACACCAGTCCGGCCCACATCACAGAGCCCGGACGCCCGGGGACCCCCTAATCCAGGACTCCCTCAATCACGATGGATGAAGGAATAAGGAGTGGCAAGAGCCTAAGCTTGGGGATGCCCAAGGCACCCCAAGGTAATATTCAAGGACTCCCAAGCAACTATGCTTGGGGATGCCCCAGAAGGCATCCCCTCTTTCTTCTAACGATCATCGGTAATTTTACTTGGAGCTATATTTTTATTCATCACATGATATGCGTAAATCTTGGAGCGTCGTGTGCCTTTTTATTTTTCTTTTAGTAATGCACCATGCTGGTATGAGATAGTCCTTGGTTGATTTATAAAATGCTCTTTGCACTTCACTTATATCTTTTGAGTATGGCTTTATAGAATGCTTCATGTGCTTCACTTATATCATTTGAAGTTTGGATCACCTGTTTCTCTACACATAGAAAACCGCCATTTGTAGAATGCTCTTTTGCTTCACTTATATTTGTTAGAGTGTGGACATATCTTTTGTAGAAAGAATTAAACTCTCTTACTTCACTTATATCTATTTAGAGAGTTGACAGGAATTGGTCATTCACATGGTTAGTCATAAAATCCTACATAAATCTTGTAGATCACTGAATATGATATGTTTGATTCCTTGCAATAGTTTTGCAATATAAAGATGGTGATATTAGAGTCATGCTAGTTAGTAATTGTGGATTGGTAGAAATACTTGTGTTGAGGTTTGTGATTCCCGAAGCATGCACATATGGTGAACCGTTATGTGATGAAGTCAGAGCATGATTTATTTTCTGATTGTCTTCCTTATGAGTGGCGGTCGGGGGAGAGCGATGGTCTTTTCCTACCAATCTATCCCCCTAGGAGCATGCGCGTAGTACTTTGTTTCGATAGCTAATAAATTTTTGCAATAAGTATGTGAGTTCTTTATGACTAATGTTGAGTCCATGGATTATACACACTCTCACCCTTCCATCATTGCTAGCCTCTTCGGTACCGTGCCCCCCCCCCCCCCCCCCCCCCCCCCCCCCCCCCCCCCCCCCCCCCCCCCCCCCCCCCCCCCCCCCCCCCCCCCCCCCCCCCCCCCCCCCCCCCCCCCCCCCCCCCCCCCCCCCCCCCCCCCCCCCCCCCCCCCCCCCCCCCCCCCCCCCCCCCCCCCCCCCCCCCCCCCCCCCCCCCCCCCCCCCCCCCCCCCCCCCCCCCCCCCCCCCCCCCCCCCCCCCCCCCCCCCCCCCCCCCCCCCCCCCCCCCCCCCCCCCCCCCCCCCCCCCCCCCCCCCCCCCCCCCCCCCCCCCCCCCCCCCCCCCCCCCCCCCCCCCCCCCCCCCCCCCCCCCCCCCCCCCCCCCCCCCCCCCCCCCCCCCCCCCCCCCCCCCCCCCCCCCCCCCCCCCCCCCCCCCCCCCCCCCCCCCCCCCCCCCCCCCCCCCCCCCCCCCCCCCCCCCCCCCCCCCCCCCCCCCCCCCCCCCCCCCCCCCCCCCCCCCCCCCCCCCCCCCCCCCCCCCCCCCCCCCCCCCCCCCCCCCCCCCCCCCCCCCCCCCCCCCCCCCCCCCCCCCCCCCCCCCCCCCCCCCCCCCCCCCCCCCCCCCCCCCCCCCCCCCCCCCCCCCCCCCCCCCCCCCCCCCCCCCCCCCCCCCCCCCCCCCCCCCCCCCCCCCCCCCCCCCCCCCCCCCCCCCCCCCCCCCCCCCCCCCCCCCCCCCCCCCCCCCCCCCCCCCCCCCCCCCCCCCCCCCCCCCCCCCCCCCCCCCCCCCCCCCCCCCCCCCCCCCCCCCCCCCCCCCCCCCCCCCCCCCCCCCCCCCCCCCCCCCCCCCCCCCCCCCCCCCCCCCCCCCCCCCCCCCCCCCCCCCCCCCCCCCCCCCCCCCCCCCCCCCCCCCCCCCCCCCCCCCCCCCCCCCCCCCCCCCCCCCCCCCCCCCCCCCCCCCCCCCCCCCCCCCCCCCCCCCCCCCCCCCCCCCCCCCCCCCCCCCCCCCCCCCCCCCCCCCCCCCCCCCCCCCCCCCCCCCCCCCCCCCCCCCCCCCCCCCCCCCCCCCCCCCCCCCCCCCCCCCCCCCCCCCCCCCCCCCCCCCCCCCCCCCTTAGAACATAGTGGATACTAGGGATCAAGCCCTAACAAAACTAACTCGATTACATGATGAATCTCATCCAACTCCTCACCGACCAACGAGCCTACGAAGGAATTACTCACTCTCGGTGGGGAGCATCATGGAATTGGCGATGGAGAAGGGTTGGTCATGACGAAGAACGAAGACCCCCCTCTCCGGAGCCCCAAACGGACTCCAGATCTGGCCTCCCGATGAAGAACAGGAGGTGATGGCGGCTCCGTCTCGTGGATCGCAATAGTCCTTTCTCCCCGATATTTTTCTAGAAAAATAGGATATTATAGTGTTGGTTTCAGGGTCTGCGGGGCCACCATGTGGGGACAACCCACCTGGGCGTGCCAGGAGAGGGGGGTGCGCCCTGGTGGGTTGTGCCCACCCAGGGGCCCCTCTCCGGTAGGTCTTGGCTCCAGAAATTCTTATTTATTATATAAAATTTCCTCGCAAAGTTTCGTTCCATTCCGAGAACTTTTATTTCTGCACAAAAACAACACCATGGTAGTTCTGCTGAAAACAGCGTCAGTCCAGGGTTAGTTTCATTCAAATCATGCAAATTAGAGTCCAAAACAAGAGGAAAAGTAGATACGTTGGAGAAGTATCAACTCCCCCAAGCTTAAACCTTTGCTTGTCCTCAAGCAATTCAGTTGATAAACTAAAAGTGAAAAAGAAAAACTTTTACGAACTCTTTTGCTCTTGTTTGCATAAATAAGCTTAAACAGCACCCAGGTTTTCAGCCAACATTATAACTAACCATGCCGACAATAACTTTTAAAGATTATATTGACTCATATCAATGACATAATCAACTAGCGAGCAATAATAAGATATCTCAAATGGCAACACGTTGTCAAAACAACCATGATATAATATGACAATAGTGGTATCTCGCTAGCCCTTTCTGAGACCGCAAAACATAAATGCAGAGCACCTCCAAAGTTCAAGCAGCGACTAAACATTGTAATTCATGGTAGAAAAGATCCAGTCATGATGCATCCAACATTAGCTACACACAATGCATAAGTCATGACAGTTGTGCTCTCAGGTTCTGGCGCTTGTTTTAGAAGGTGATGACACAACATAAAAGTAAATAGATAGTCCCTTCGCAGAGGGAAGCAGTGATTTGCAGAGGTGCCAGAGCTCAAGTTTTTAAAATAGAGGTAAATGATATTTTGAGACATGCACCCTTCTCATTTACTTCACGACCATCAGTTATCAATATCTTCCATGCTAAACACGCTAGTGGCGGTTCCCAAGCAATAAAAGTAAAGGTTTACTCCCCCTCCACCATCAATCACACTCCACGGCTTGTCCGAAACAACGGGTGCCATCCATACCAACAACAGTCCCGGGGGAGTTTTGTTTAATTATTTGCATTTTTTAGTTCGGGGCTAGGAATCCCTATTACCGCCCTTTTCTCGTGCGATGGCGAGTGAATAAACACTCAACCTGAGAATAACCGGCTTAGCATGGAAGATACCGACCACCTCCTGTCGTTCCATGAACGATCCAGGCACACAAAAAGGATATTTATTTAGAAGTTTTGAGAGGTGGCACATACAAATTTACTTAGGACGGCAGGGTAATACCGCATATAGGTAGGTATGGTGGACTCATCTGGAATAACTTTGGGTTCAAGATTTTTGATGTACAAGGAGAATTCCCACTTAGTACATGCGAAGGCTAGCAATTAGATTGAGAAGCGGCCAGCTAGAGAGCAACAACGGTCATAAACATGCATTATGCATAAGTAACATTGGACACTAGCATGAGTAGGATATGAACACCATGAACATAAATATCATAGAGGCTATGTTGTTTTTGATTCAACTACATGCATGAACATGTGCCAAGTCAAGCCACTCGAACATTCAGAGGAGGATACCATATCATCATACTACATGACAATCATTTTAACGCAATGTTGATATCCAAGATAAATCATTATCCACTCCTAGCTACCTATGCATGGCATGAGAAACTATAATGTCTAATTGTCATTGCAAACATGTTTAATCATAATGGGCTGAATCATGGATACTAGGTTAAACATATTTACACAAACAGAACAAGTCGAGTTCATACCCGTTTCTCTCTGCCACGACCAGTTCATCGAATATCGTCATTATTGCCTTTCACTTGCACGACCGAACGATAAGAAAAAATAATAGTGCAAGAGTGCCGTGGACTAAGCTGGAATCTGCAAACATTTTATTCAACAGGAGAAGACAAGGTAAAATGGGCTCTTTATTAGATCAACAATTATTCATATGAGAGCCACTCAACATTTTCATCGTGGTCTTCTCCTTGGTACAACTCGGATAAAAAGAAAAGAAATTCAGAGAAACACACTGAAATATTTTTTGAGTTTTTGGTTTTCTTGAACAAGGAAATAAAAGGGAAAAGCGAAAACGAGAAAAACTATTTACACGGGAAAGCTCCCAACAAGCAAAAGAAGAATAAGGAAATCTTTTTGGGTTATCTTTTTAATATTACTACTAAGCATGCATAGAAAGTAAACTACTACAACTATTTTTTTGGGGTTTTCTAAAGTTTTTCAAACACAAGAAGAAAGCAAGAAAATAAATCTAAACATGGATGATACAATGAAAAAGTGTGAACACTGACAAATGAAATAAGTGAACATGAATGTAATGTCGGTGGAAACACGTAGTCCCCCAAGCTTAGGCTTTTGGCCTAACTTGGTAGTCGATCAGTAGCCTGGATAGTAGTTGGCATCATAGCTCACGGAGGCTCTCGGTGCGGGTGCCTCGGCCTGCCATGCTGCCTCTACTGCTGCGTTGTGGGCTCGGGCCTCGCTCTCAAGAACAAAATATCTTCCTTTGCTGTGATAGTCAAAAAGAGCGGGTGCAGGCAAATATGTGTGCACAACAGATTTTTGGTTAAACAATAGATTATAAGTGAAGTTATCGACCTTTCCCTTGAGAATCTTATGATCTTTTAAGGTGTCAAAATCTAAATACTGCATGGGTAGGATGGGGTTAAAGGGTAAAGGTGAAACACCCAGCCCTCGTGCTAAATGCGTGGCATAAATTCCACCATAGAAATAGCCACTGTTAGCATTGTGCTGAAGTCTGCATGCAACAATCACTCCAAGGTTATAATTCCTTTCACCGGTGAGAGCAGTGCGAATGAGGCTCAAGTCTGGAGCACAGAGTGTACTACAGTCTTGCTTGCCTACTATACATTTCCCATTAAATAATGCAAGGTACTGAATTGCGGGAAAATGAATGCTCTTTATTCTACCTTGTGTCACTCCCCTCGTCTCACCGCAGCAAAGACTAGTTAAGAATGTTTGGTACTCAGCCCTTGGCGGTTCATCAAGCGAACCCCAGAACGGGAGTTTGCAGTGGTAAGCAAAATTCTCTAGTGAGATGGTAAATGGATTATCATAAAGCATAAACGACACCCTAGACTCACGGGGAAGGAATTTAAATCCTTTGACAAACGATTCAGTGAGAAGGTGGCATTGTTCGCACTTATCTAAAAGGTAGGGACCGAGACCGGCATTGTGAACATATTGCTCAAATTCCTCCTTAATGCCCACGCGCATATATACTCATCGCAAGGCCATAAGCATGTTTTGGTAATGGCATCTCGTGTGGAACTTTCACTTGGTTCAACATATGACCGGCGAGCGGAGCTGTCACTAGAAGATGCCCCCGAGGATCGCCTCCTCGAAGAACTCCTTCCAAATAGGTTCATCATGTTTGCGTACAATTTTCTGAAAATTTTTGGGTGACAAAAATTTGTCAACAAAACTTTATTAAATTGATAGCAACTACTCATAGGGATGCATAGAATCCATAGCAAGCATTCAAACTACATAGAACTCTAAGAATTCAACATGCAAGCTCATCTACACCAGCACCAAGAGTAGCTAATTATTCAAAATATAAACCAGTAAAACAAAAACTAATTGGACAAACAGTGGAGTCACATACCAAGCAACAATCCCTCGAAACAGTTTCAGAAACAGAGCTTCGAGCAAAGAGATCGAAATCCGCGGGTTTGAGAGCAAGAACACGGGAGAGAGAGCAATGGAGATTTTTTTTCTGGAGGTAAGTGATGATGTGGGATGAAGGGATAAGTGAGGGGGCCCACGTGGGGACCACAACCCACCAGGGCGCGCCTGTGGGTCCTGGCGCGCCCAGGTGGGTTGTGCCCACCTGGTGCACCTCCCTCTGATATTATTTGCACTAGAAATTCAGAAATATTCAAAAAAAATCATATTAAATTTTCAGAGCATTCTGATAACTTTTATTTTTGGGTCATTTTTTTATTGCACGGGAAATTCAAAAAATAGACAAAGCATGGCATTTTATTTTATTTAACTAATAAAAATAGCAAACAAAAAGTAAGGACAGAAGGTAGTGCTTACTAAATTCATCAACTTCATACCTCTCAAAAATGATTCATTAATAAGGTTGATCAGGTCTTATTAACAACCACTTTCGATTAGCATGAAACCGAAGAACTTTCGTAAATCACTAAGTTACCTCAATGGGGATTTGAATGTCCCCAACAATAAGCATTTCATATTTCTTTTTGACAGTAGGTAGAGGTATTTTAAAACTTCCAATAGTGATTGTCGGAGATTTTTCAATAACATTAATACCATTCACTTGGAATTGTTTCTTCGGAAAGTGCACCATATGCTCATTACCATTGATATGAAAAGTGACCTTGCTTTTATTGCAATCAATAACAGCCCCTGCAGTATTCAAGAAGGGTCTACCAAGGATAATCGACATGTTGTTGTCCTCAGGCATCTCAAGTATAACAAAGTCAGTCAAAATATTAGCATTAGCAACAACAACGGGCAACATCCTCACAGATACCGATAGTATGGCAGTTGATTTGTCAACCATTTGCAGAGATATTTCAGTAGGTGTGAGTTTATTCAAATCAAGTCTTTTATATAAAGAGAAAGGCATAACACTAACACAAGCTCCCAAATCACACAAAGCAGTTTTCACATAATTCTTTTTGATGGAGCAAGGTATAGTTGGTATTCTCAGATCTCCAAGTTTTTTAGGCACTCCATCAAGCATAGTGGAGATTTCAGCTTCGGTATTTTTCTCTTATTAGTGATGATGTCTTTCATATACTTTGCATAAGGAGGCATTTTCAAGATATCAGTCAAGCGAGTAAGCAAAAAGACTGGCCTCGGCATTTCAGCAAAGCGTTCAAATTCTTCATCATCTTTCTTTTTAGTTGACTTGGGTGGAAAAGGCATAGGTTTTTGAACCCACGATTCTCTTTCTTTACCGTGTTTTCTAGAAATGATGTCTCTTTTATCATACCTTTTATTCTTTGGTTGTGGGTTATCAAGATCAACAGGTGGTTCTATCTCAACATCATTCTCTGGTTCTTTTTCATTTGGTGGAGTGTTTTCATGAACCTCATCATTATTGATACGTCCATTTTGCATCATGCTTTTATATCGATATTTATTGCATTATGGGCTGTTATTACACGTTATGTCACAATACTTATGCCTATTCTCTCTTATTTTACAAGGTTTACATGAAGTGGGAGAATGCCGGCAGCTGGAATTCTGGGCTGGAAAAGGAGCAAATATTAGAGACCTATTCTGCACAACTCCAAAAGTCCTGAAACTCCACGGAAGTCATTTTTGGAAATAATAAAAAATATTGAGCGAAAAAAATACCAGAGGGGGCCCACACCCTGGCCACGAGGGTGGGGGCGCGCCCTACCCCCCTGGGCGCGCCCCCTGCCTCGTGGGCCCCCTGGCAGGCCTCCGGTGTCCATCTTCTGCTATATGAAGTCTTTCGTCTGAGAAAAAAATCATAAGCAAGCTTTCGGGAAGAAACTCTGCCGCCACGAGGTGGAACCTTGGCGGAACCAATCTAGGGCTCCAGCAGAGCTATTCTACCGGGGAAACTTCCCTCCGGGAGGGGGAAATCATCGCCATCGTCATCACCAACGATCCTGTCATCGGGAGGGGGTCAATCTCCATCAACATCTTCACCAGCACCATCTCCTCTCAAACCCTAGTTCATCTCTTGTATCCAATCTTTGTCCCAAAGCCTTAGATTGGTGCCTGTGGGTTGCTAGTAGTGTTGATTACTCCTTGTAGTTGATGCTAGTTGGTTTATTTGGTGGAAGATCATATGTTCAGATCCTATATGCATATTAATACCCCTCTGATTATGAACATGAATATGCTTTGTGAGTAGTTACGTTTGTTCCTGAGGACATGGGAGAATTCTTGCTATAAGTAGTCATGTGAATTTAGTATTCGTTCGATATTTTGATGAGATGTATCACTACAAAAAAAATACACTTCCGTGATGATACGTGTTTGTCACAGTAGGTCACGTTTTCTGTCATGCATGTACATCCATGACAAATTTATGACAGAATCAAGATAGTCATACCTGTGCTGTCGTAGAAGTGTTCCATGACATTACCAAAATTATCATCACGGAAGTGTCCACTTCCATGATGATAAACATGCGTCACAGAAGTGCTTTCGTCAAGGGTGACTGACACGTGGCATCTACCGTAACGGAACGCCGTTAAGCTATCAGGTCCGGTTTTGGAACCGATAACCCATTAACAGCCCGGACCAATGGGGATTTTCCACGTGTAAAATCATCATTGGCTGTAGGAAACACGTGTCAGCTCCGTGTTGGCACAGGTGTCACTCATCCAATGGGCAAGATGCGCCGATGATATGTTAACACATGGACCGGCCCAAAAGTGGCCCATAAAGTTTAAATGGGCCGGCCCAACTAAAGGCCCACAAGATTTTACGGACCATAATGGGCCGGCCCAACTAAAGGCCCACAAGATTTTGCGGGCCATAATGGGCCGGCCCAGGTAAAGGCCCACAAGATTTTTGCGGGCCATAATAGGCCGGCCCAGGTGAAGGCCCACAAGATTTCTGTGGACCATAATGGGCCGGCCCAGCTAAAGGCCCACGAGATTTCGCCGACATTAATGGGCCGGCCCAGCTATAGGCCCACAAGATTTTGAGGACCCTAGTAGGCCGGCCCATTAACTGGCTGCCATTTTTTGGGCCAAATGTCGGCCCATATTTGATCCGGTCCATTAATGGCCTGCCACGTTCCGGGCCTAATAATGGCCCATATGAGATCCGGCCCGTTAAAAGCCTACCACGTTCTGGGCCAAATTACGGCCCAGATCAGGTCCGACCCTTTAAGAGGCTTTGGGCTAAATTATGGCCCATATCAGATTCGGCCCGTCAACTGGACGCTATGCTTTTGGGCCCACTTGCTAAAGGCCCATTTAGTAATTCGGCCTGATATTAGTTTCGGCCTGTTAAGGGCCCGTTTAACATTTCGACCATATATTAATTTCGGCCTGTTAAAAGCCCGTCATATAGTTGGGCCTAACTACGGCCCGGTTTGCATCCGGCCTGCTCGCAGCCGATAATCTGATTGGGCCAAACAAGGACCGAGACAATTGTTGCCTGTTATAAGCCCATGATTTGATTGGCACATTCATGGGCCGGGGTCTATTTCGGCCTTCTGCCGGCCCATGAGCTGTTCGGCACGTTTCAGGCCCAACCTACTTTTCAGCCTCCTAAAGGCCCATTGAGTTTTCTTGGGAAAATAGGGCCGGCGGTTTACTCGGCCTATTAAAGGCCCGAATCTACTAGTGGGTCAGTTTACATTTAGGCCTGTTAACGGACCAAGATGACGGGGCCCATGATGCGGATCATACATGGTGATTTGCATGACGGCCCGATTATGTACCATAATTTTACGGTTTGGCCGGTTTACTGCAAAGACAGGATATATATACAGTAAAATAACTGCAGCATCGTGAATAATAAAAAAACCTAGACTATACAATAAAGAAATTACGGCATATTACATCCACTGGGCATGAAAGTTCGCAACTATGATAATAAAGCACAAGCAGACAGCAGATTACATACACTGGGCATCAAAGATCGCCACCAGTGCAACTAAACACGCCGACAAAATAATATACAAAACCGACAACACTTCAATAGAGTTCAAGAAAGGTTAGCCCTGCTCGGGAGCTGCAGCGCAAGCAGCTGAGCAAGCTGGTGAGACTGCACTTGTTTGACACTTATATCCTCCTCACTCTGAAAGATAAACAAGCAGACAGATGACAGGTTTTGCACATATAAGTATCAGTGCTGACAATTCATCACATTTCTTACTGACGAATAAAGTGACACAGTATAAAATAGCATTAACACAATATGGTATTGTTTAGGTCAAGACATGGCAGGAAATGACATTGTGAAGGAGTTGGCAGCTTCACGACACCACTGGATTACAGATCAAGAACTCATAAGTATCAATGGTTAGTGTGCTATCAATTTATCCCATTTTAGATTGACAAAATAAGATCACTTGCTTTGTATAGTTTAATTTACATGGTATGAAGAAGGAACTTGCCCCCCCCCCCCCCCCCCCCCCCCCCCCCCCCCCCCCCCCCCCCCCCCCCCCCCCCCCCCCCCCCCCCCCCCCCCCCCCCCCCCCCCCCCCCCCCCCCCCCCCCCCCCCCCCCCCCCCCCCCCCCCCCCCCCCCCCCCCCCCCCCCCCCCCCCCCCCCCCCCCCCCCCCCCCCCCCCCCCCCCCCCCCCCCCCCCCCCCCCCCCCCCCCCCCCCCCCCCCCCCCCCCCCCCCCCCCCCCCCCCCCCCCCCCCCCCCCCCCCCCCCCCCCCCCCCCCCCCCCCCCCCCCCCCCCCCCCCCCCCCCCCCCCCCCCCCCCCCCCCCCCCCCCCCCCCCCCCCCCCCCCCCCCCCCCCCCCCCCCCCCCCCCCCCCCCCCCCCCCCCCCCCCCCCCCCCCCCCCCCCCCCCCCCCCCCCCCCCCCCCCCCCCCCCCCCCCCCCCCCCCCCCCCCCCCCCCCCCCCCCCCCCCCCCCCCCCCCCCCCCCCCCCCCCCCCCCCCCCCCCCCCCCCCCCCCCCCCCCCCCCCCCCCCCCCCCCCCCCCCCCCCCCCCCCCCCCCCCCCCCCCCCCCCCCCCCCCCCCCCCCCCCCCCCCCCCCCCCCCCCCCCCCCCCCCCCCCCCCCCCCCCCCCCCCCCCCCCCCCCCCCCCCCCCCCCCCCCCCCCCCCCCCCCCCCCCCCCCCCCCCCCCCCCCCCCCCCCCCCCCCCCCCCCCCCCCCCCCCCCCCCCCCCCCCCCCCCCCCCCCCCCCCCCCCCCCCCCCCCCCCCCCCCCCCCCCCCCCCCCCCCCCCCCCCCCCCCCCCCCCCCCCCCCCCCCCCCCCCCCCCCCCCCCCCCCCCCCCCCCCCCCCCCCCCCCCCCCCCCCCCCCCCCCCCCCCCCCCCCCCCCCCCCCCCCCCCCCCCCCCCCCCCCCCCCCCCCCCCCCCCCCCCCCCCCCCCCCCCCCCCCCCCCCCCCCCCCCCCCCCCCCCCCCCCCCCCCCCCCCCCCCCCCCCCCCCCCCCCCCCCCCCCCCCCCCCCCCCCCCCCCCCCCCCCCCCCCCCCCCCCCCCCCCCCCCCCCCCCCCCCCCCCCCCCCCCCCCCCCCCCCCCCCCCCCCCCCCCCCCCCCCCCCCCCCCCCCCCCCCCCCCCCCCCCCCCCCCCCCCCCCCCCCCCCCCCCCCCCCCCCCCCCCCCCCCCCCCCCCCCCCCCCCCCCCCCCCCCCCCCCCCCCCCCCCCCCCCCCCCCCCCCCCCCCCCCCCCCCCCCCCCCCCCCCCCCCCCCCCCCCCCCCCCCCCCCCCCCCCCCCCCCCCTGGTGCTCCTTCAGGTTCGGCAATCACCCTCTTCCTTTTTGATGTCTGATGCATAAGAATATCATTTGAGTGGAAAAACATGGTATGATGACAGATGGAATATGTATTGATAATGGATGGGCATGGCATCTCGACATATATGATGAGTAAACTAAGCAGATGGCGGTGCAACAAAGTAGAAGAAATGCAAGACAACATATGCAAGATACGCGCAATCAATAAAACCTTGCCAAATTAGGGCAGGCACCTTGATGGGTGAACATGACAGGCCATCTGCCTTTGACTCCTCGAGGTTAGAATAGTCATTAGGATCATATTCTGAACAAGAATCTACAGGTGGGGAGCGTATGAGTTTCATTGCATCCAGAATGGCACTCAATGCCTTGGTGCCAATTTTGTAAGTCATTGCAGTGTTCCACAATATTCTTCTGATGCGCGGATTCTGATATTCACTGTAATTACGTATAATATCTTAGAACCATGAAAACATAAATAGTTGTGAGATTATCTTTGTACTGCAGAGGATATTCTAATATAGGGGCGCCCCTGTAAACACTTGTGTGCTATCACTGGATTCTGATGAGAGAGCTCATGTGTGCTGTAATATGGTGCGTGCATTTATATAATCTGGCACAAGTACACACAAAAATAGGCTCCAGAAGTAAGGATAGTTGGCAGATGATAGGTTCAAAATATCCCCCCCCCCCCCCCCCCCCCCCCCCCCCCCCCCCCCCCCCCCCCCCCCCCCCCCCCCCCCCCCCCCCCCCCCCCCCCCCCCCCCCCCCCCCCCCCCCCCCCCCCCCCCCCCCCCCCCCCCCCCCCCCCCCCCCCCCCCCCCCCCCCCCCCCCCCCCCCCCCCCCCCCCCCCCCCCCCCCCCCCCCCCCCCCCCCCCCCCCCCCCCCCCCCCCCCCCCCCCCCCCCCCCCCCCCCCCCCCCCCCCCCCCCCCCCCCCCCCCCCCCCCCCCCCCCCCCCCCCCCCCCCCCCCCCAACAAAGTAGAAGAAATGCAAGAAAACATATGCAAGATACCCGCAATCAATATAACATTGCCAAATTAGAACAGGCACCTTGATGGGTGAACAGGACAGGCCTCTGCCTTTGACTCCGCGAGGTTAGAATAGTCATTAGGATGATATTCTGAACAAGAATCAACAGGTGGGGAGCGTATGAGTTTCATTGCATCCAGAATGGCACTCAATGCCTTGGTGCCAATTTTGTAAGTCATTGCAGTGTTTAGCTTCAAGAGTGGAATGCTGCTAGTGCGACACAAAGCAGCTACACAGATCATAGTGTAGATATAACGGGAAAACCTTAAGCATCAGAGTAAAATCAGCAAAGTGGAACTTGCTGGAATATATGTGCTAGTATTTCCGGTACGACTAGAAAGGCTTCGGATACCAGCTCTCTTCAAGTGAAGGTGTGGTACTGTTAATATCTATGTAACTGTCAAAGGCGACACAGCTCCCCGCATTTCCTTGCTATTCTTATAGGATTTCAAGTGGGCAGGCCACTACAAATCCTATTCCTATGTTTACAAGATCCTACGAATCAAAGAGGCTCAAAGTGTCCATCACAACCGACCGTATAGACCTTTACACTGCAAATGTCCCCCCCCCCCCCCCCCCCCCCCCCCCCCCCCCCCCCCCCCCCCCCCCCCCCCCCCCCCCCCCCCCCCCCCCCCCCCCCCCCCCCCCCCCCCCCCCCCCCCCCCCCCCCCCCCCCCCCCCCCCCCCCCCCCCCCCCCCCCCCCCCCCCCCCCCCCCCCCCCCCCCCCCCCCCCCCCCCCCCCCCCCCCCCCCCCCCCCCCCCCCCCCCCCCCCCCCCCCCCCCCCCCCCCCCCCCCCCCCCCCCCCCCCCCCCCCCCCCCCCCCCCCCCCCCCCCCCCCCCCCCCCCCCCCCCCCCCCCCCCCCCCCCCCCCCCCCCCCCCCCCCCCCCCCCCCCCCCCCCCCCCCCCCCCCCCCCCCCCCCCCCCCCCCCCCCCCCCCCCCCCCCCCCCCCCCCCCCCCCCCCCCCCCCCCCCCCCCCCCCCCCCCCCCCCCCCCCCCCCCCCCCCCCCCCCCCCCCCCCCCCCCCCCCCCCCCCCCCCCCCCCCCCCCCCCCCCCCCCCCCCCCCCCCCCCCCCCCCCCCCCCCCCCCCCCCCCCCCCCCCCCCCCCCCCCCCCCCCCCCCCCCCCCCCCCCCCCCCCCCCCCCCCCCCCCCCCCCCCCCCCCCCCCCCCCCCCCCCCCCCCCCCCCCCCCCCCCCCCCCCCCCCCCCCCCCCCCCCCCCCCCCCCCCCCCCCCCCCCCCCCCCCCCCCCCCCCCCCCCCCCCCCCCCCCCCCCCCCCCCCCCCCCCCCCCCCCCCCCCCCCCCCCCCCCCCCCCCCCCCCCCCCCCCCCCCCCCCCCCCCCCCCCCCCCCCCCCCCCCCCCCCCCCCCCCCCCCCCCCCCCCCCCCCCCCCCCCCCCCCCCCCCCCCCCCCCCCCCCCCCCCCCCCCCCCCCCCCCCCCCCCCCCCCCCCCCCCCCCCCCCCCCCCCCCCCCCCCCCCCCCCCCCCCCCCCCCCCCCCCCCCCCCCCCCCCCCCCCCCCCCCCCCCCCCCCCCCCCCCCCCCCCCCCCCCCCCCCCCCCCCCCCCCCCCCCCCCCCCCCCCCCCCCCCCCCCCCCCCCCCCCCCCCCCCCATGATGTATATAGAATTTTATTCCAATCGAAAATGGATCCCGCCCGAAAAAAATTAGAATACAAACGGGATTCGAATTGAGTTGGCACGGTAAACGTGCACTCTGCAAAATTTGAACAAAGCGGGGAAAGTCGCAGTAACCGCCCGAAACCAAAATCTGCGAGATGGAAATTACTACTGCCTATCCCTGCCATGCAAAGCCTATCTGCTCGATTTCTATAGGTTTCGATAGGGGTAGGTTTGTAATTTCACTCAAACGTGACATAACCGCCTCTCACTCGGATTCATACACGGTGGGCGCCAAAACACAGTGTGTCCTCGGCCGAAATCGACTCCCTCCCTGATTCATACACGGTGGGCACCAAAAACAAACTCTCGTCGGCAAATATTCGATGTATGCGAGATTACCGTCCTATCCCCAACTGACTAATATTGCTGTGATGTAGGAAATTTGAAACGGGGGCTAAGTTTGTAAATTTCCTCGCATTTGAGACAAGCGTGCCCTGAAGACATGGTTCCCCCCTTCCTCTCCACCTCCATTTCCCCATTCGTACTCCGTGGGCGCCAAAACACCCTCTCCACCCCAACCTCCTCCGTCCGCCACCCCATCCACCGCCGTCCTCCTCCACCATGCAGGAGCTGATACCCCGACGCCGCCGTCCATTACAAGAGATTGACCTCTCTCATCCATGGCTTCGGACCGGGATCCTTGCATCCCGTCCTCTCGCTTCATCCCCGCCGTCATCCACCTTGCCGGCGCCGCTCCAACGACCGTCTCGTCCACCGCACCCCGCTGCCACCGTCTACCCTCCTAGATCTGCTTCCACGCCGCCGACAGCCATCGCTACCGCAGCAACATCAAATTCTCAGCAGATGCATACACGGCGCCGCACCAGAGGCGGTACTCTTTCGTATCTGCTCAACTTATTTATCGCAGCAAGAAAATAGATCGCCACTGCTTTAGTCTGATTTCTTGTCAATCACTTACTTGCTAGTTGAGAGCAAACATTGGTTGCGAAGTTGCCTTTGTCCGGTTTGCACCTTCAGATCCGCCATGGCACGCTCAACACTATACTCCCAATGGGGGGGGGGGGGGGGGGGGGGGGGGGGGGGGGGGGGGGGGGGGGGGGGGGGGGGGGGGGGGGGGGGGGGGGGGGGGGGGGGGGGGGGGGGGGGGGGGGGGGGGGGGGGGGGGGGGGGGGGGGGGGGGGGGGGGGGGGGGGGGGGGGGGGGGGGGGGGGGGGGGGGGGGGGGGGGTGGGGGAGGGGGTGGCGGAGGAACACAGGCGGTGGGGGCAGGTGGTCCGGCTGGCGGCCCGTGCGGTGTTCTGTATGGGAAGAATCAGAGACGAGGAAGAAGAAGGGTTAGGAGACGTCGGATCTTCATCCAACCGCCTGAAATGGTCAACTGACCCAAATGACAAAACTCACGCGACTTGCATGCAGACATGCCTTTATATTCAGTACCATCATCGTACCTGCTTAGCACTGCTCCTGAATCCATCAAGCTAAACAACATGCCACTCGTAATTCCAAACTTGTTGCTCAAGTACGAATCTGATATGATGCTGATATTACTAAAACAGATAACATTTAATTGGTCAGCTAATGTTCCTACTTTACTTTCGAAAAAGCACATGCACCACATATAGAGAGACAGCAGGGAGTTGCTTTCTTAATGCGCTCTGGTTCATCATGTGTGGGCACTGCGCAACGAACATTTTATTATCCAAAATCTGCTTGCTCTTCTTTAGCATGTTCCTCTTCCGTTCTTCTTTAATAAGTACTCTCTCCGTTCCTAAATACAAGTCTTTGTATAGATTCCACCATGGACTACATATGGAGCAAAATGAGTGAATCTACACTCTAAAATGTATCTGGATACATCTGTATGTGATCCATAGTGGAAATCTCTACCAAGACTTATATTTTGGAACGAAGGGAGTATGATAGTAGTACAGTATGTTCCTTGTAGTGAATATGAGCAGGGACATTTGCAGTGTAGAGGTCTATACGGTCGGTTGGTATGGACACTTTAAACTCTTCGGGCCTCTTTGATTCATAGGATTTTATAAACATGGGAATAGGACTTGTAGTGGCCTGCCCACTTGAATCCTATAAGAATAGCAAGGAAATGCGGGGAGCTGTGTCGCCTTTGAGAGTTACACTGATATTAACAGTACCGCACCTTCAGTTGAAGAGAGCTGGTATCCGAAGCCTTTCTAGCCGTACCGGCAATACTAGCACATATATTCCAGCAAGTTCCACTTTGCTGATTTTACTCTGATGCTTACGGTTTTCCCGTTATATCTACACTATGATCTGTATAGCTGCTTTGTGTCACACTAGCAGCAGTCCACTCTTGAAGCTAAACACTGCAATGACTTAC
>JAAAWM010010289.1:0-37701 GCA_036873465.1 Thinopyrum obtusiflorum | reverse complement strand
GGCAGAGTTGAAGGCTCGTTTTATCCAGAATTTCAAGGATACGTGCAAGCAGCCTATGTCGATCATGGATTTGGTTTCTTGTGTTCAAGCTGAGGGTGAATCAACGACCAGCTGGGTGCGCCAGGTCTCGACTATCATACATTCTTCAGATAACATTAACGTCGGCTCAGCGGTTCTAATGTTGGAGAAAAATTGCCGTTTCATTCCACTTAAGTAGAAGCTTGGGTGGCTTAAGCGTCATTGCAATGACATGGGAGAGCTTATGGCGGCTCTTGTCAAGTATGCCAACTCTGATGGTACCAAGGACCCCGACTCTGAGGATGAAAGATCGGGAAAGGGAAAGAAGAGTAGTGGAATGAAGGGACAGCAGAACAACCCAGCCAATCAGGGCGGCAACGGTAAGCGCAAGGCTGATGATTTTGTGGCTAACACCGGTGCGCGGAGTTATAACCAGCGTCGTAAGGGGAGGCCGACTCAAGGGACAAAATTTGACCTTGAAGCAATATTGAACCAGCCATGTCCGAAGCATGGAATGGAGGAGAGGCCAGCTACCCACTTGTGGAAAGATTGCAGTATCATGAGACACTTCAGGGAGTCTATCCAGCACAACCATGGCCCGAACGGTGGTTCAGGATCCGGCTCTCATGGTCTGGGTCATGGAGGCGGCGGTTCAAGTTCCGGGTATCAAGGCCATGGCAACCAGGGTGGCTACAACCAGCAGAATAATCAGGGAAATCAGCAGCAGCAGCAGTCTGGTTATCAGAGAAACCCGAAGTAATTGAATAGCGGACAGTATCACATCTTCACCACAAGCTTGTGTAAGCGGGATTAGAAGCTTCATAAGAGGGCAGTGAATGCTATTGAGCTGGCAGTGCCGCGTTATTTACGGTGGTCAGAACAGCCTATTGTGTGGAGTCGTGAGGATCATCCGCCCCGGGTTGATAATCCGGGTCACCTGGCTCTGGTGGTGACGCCTTAGGTTGGGGGCTATAAATTTACTAAGGTACTCATGGATGGAGGCAGCAGCATTAATATACTTTATTATGAAACCTTCCGTCGCATGGGACTGACTGACAAAAATCTTAAGCCGTCAAACACTGTGTTCCATGGTGTGGTGCCGGGTAAGTCAGCATATCCAATGGGTAAGATATCTTTGGAAGTTGCCTTTGGAGATGAGCATGATTCCAGGTCTGAGACTCTAACCTTCAAAGTGGTCAAGATCAAGAGCCCTTATCATGCTCTGTTTGGGCAGCCGGCTTATGCTAAGTTCATGGCGAGGCCGTGTTATGTTTACTTGCAGCTTAAGATGCCGGGTTACAAGGGCACCATCACTGTACATGGGAGTCGCAAGGTGGCCTTGGAATGTGAAGAAGGCGATGCTGCTTACGCTGAGTCTATTTATGCAGCGGAGGAGCTGAAATTTTACAAGGATAATGTTGACCCGGCAGACATGACGTCCTTGAACAAGCCAACCACAGAACATGATCCTTCGCTAAAATTTAAGTCGGCAGATGATACTAAGATGGTTGATTTTGTTCCTGGCGACTCATCTAAGCAGTTCAGCATCAGTGCCAATCTGGATCCGAAATAGGAAAGTGCGCTCATCGAGTTCATCCGTGAGAACCGGGACATCTTTGCATGGAAACCTTCAGACATGCCGGGTGTACCGAGGGAACTCGCTGAGCACACTCTTAATATTGATCAGAAGTTTAAGCCGGTCAAGCAATTCCTTCGTCATTTTAACGAGGAGAGGCGGAAGGCCATTGGTGAAGAAGTGGCCCGGCTCTTAGCGGTCGGGTTTATCATTGAAGTTTTTCATCCTGAGTGGTTGGCTAACCCGGTGTTGGTGCTTAAGAAGAACGGCACTTGGCGAATGTGTGTGGACTACACGGACTTAAATAAGGCTTGTCCGGCTGATCCGTTTGCTCTCCCTCGTATTGATCAAATCATTGATGCTACGGCGGGTTGTGAGCGTTTGAGTTTTTTAGATGCTTATTCGGGTTATCATCAGATCAAGATGGCAGTTAAGGACCAGGAGAAAACAGCTTTCATTACTCCGTTTGGAGCCTTCTGCTATGTGTCTATGCCTTTTGGGATCAAGAGTGCCCAAGCGACTTACCAGCGGTGTGTGCAAAATTGCCTTCACAATCAGATCGGGCGTAATGTTCATGCTTATGTAGATGACATTGTGGTGAAATCCAGGAAAAAGGAGACCTTGATTGATGATTTGAAGGAGACGTTTGATAATCTCCGGGTCTACAAGATGATGCTTAACCCGGCCAAGTGTGTTTTTGGTGTACCAGCAGGCAAGCTCTTGGGTTTTCTGGTTTCTAACAGAGGCATTGAAGCTAACCCGGAGAAGATCAAAGCCATTACTTCTTTGGCTAAGCCGGCGTGTGTTAATGATGTTCAATGTCTGGCAGGTCGCATTGCAGTTTTAAGCCGGTTTATAAGCCGGTTGGGTGAGAAGGCTATCCCTCTGTATCAGATGATGAAGAAGACAGATAATTTCGTCTGGAGTGATGCTGCTAATGAGGCATTTGAGGCACTTAAGAAGCAGCTGGCTGAGCCGCCAGTTTTGGCTGCTCCCATTGATAAGGAGCCTCTGTTGTTATATGTGGCTGCCAATAGCCGAGCTGTCAGTGTAGCTATTGTGGTGGAAAGGAAAGAGGCAGGCAAGGAATATCCGGTTCAACGGCCGGTTTACTACATCAGTGAGGTGCTTATTGAGTCCAAACAGAGATATCCACACTGGCAGAAGCTTGTGTATGGGGTCTTCATGGCAAGCCGGAAGCTCAAGCAATATTTTTTGGGTTGCCCCATTACTGTGGTTAGCTCTGCCCCTTTAGGGGACATTATCCAGAACAGAGAAGCTACAGGCCGGGTTGCCAAGTGGGCAATTGAGCTTGGACCCCATGGTTTGAAGTAGGTGCCTCGTACGGCCATCAAGTCCCAAGCACTCGTGGATTTTATCAATGATTGGACAGAGTTGCAGACGCCTGAGGAAAAGCCGAACAACACATATTGGACTATTCACTTTGATGGATCCAGGCAGTTGGAGGGCTCGGGGGCTGGAGTTGTCTTGACTTCCCCACGAGGTGATAAATTTTCTTATGTTCTCCGGCTAATGTTCCCTTGTACTAACAATGCAGCTGAGTATGAGGCCTTGCTCCATGGTCTTCGGATGGCTAAAGAGATGAATTTAAGCCGGGTGAGGTGCTTTGGTGATTCAGATCTGGTAGCTCAGCAAGTTTCTGGTACTTGGGATTCTAAGGATCCGCTCATGGCGGCTTATCGTCGAGAGGTTTGTCAGCGTTCTGGGAACGGGGTCCCCAGACTTGCCTACCTGCGGCCCACGGCGTGGCTCCACCAACGGCCTGGTATGGTCCATCTTCACCAGCAAACACTCAAGACCCTCGCAAGGGGCCAAGCCTCGCGAGGCGGATGACACAAGACCTCCTCAGGGGCGGCCTCACTAGGCTAGCTCGTGAGGGGCGGAGAGATCAAGGCGAGGGGCACCTCATGAGGTTCCCGTGACATGATCTGTGACGACCAAGGCCAGGCGAGCGCCAGGCGGGCGCCAGCGAGTGCAAAGTACTCGTTGCCTCTTTGGTGCTAAAGGGGCAAGCGCAGGCGAGGAGTCCCGAGGCATCAAGCAAAGGTTTCCATATCGGTGCAACAAGACCAAGACCAGCAGGACGGCAGGACGGAGGTCATCGCGGAGCCCACGACGGCGTCACCGCCAGAGCCTTTGGCAGGCGAAGACCACCTTTTGTCAGGATAACTTGTACTAGCTGTCCCCCTTCAAATTGGCCGTTGTGGGATCCCTTCTCGCCTAACATTTGGGGAGAGGACCCGGTCCTCTATAAATAGGACAAGCCACCACCTTAGAATGGACGGATCATTCAGATCATCCTCAACCACACAAGCTCATCGAGCCCAAGAACACCTCTCCTCAGGAGGTTGTTCCTCCCTTGTACTTGTTCATCCTTAGCCTACGAGGCAATGCACCACACCACACTAGAGTAGGGTATTACACCACATCGGTGGCCCGAACCAGTATAAACCCTGTGTCCCTTGTTCTTCGAGTTCGACGTGCTGAGCCTAGAGATCGTGGTGAGTGGGTGAGCTAGGGAAGGGAGAGATATTTGTGCGCACCCCAGTGTTCGAACCTTAAGGGTTTTGCTGGAACCCGAAATCTGACATTTGGCGCGCCAGGTAGGGGTGCGCTGAAGCTTTTCTTTCATCGATCCACGCTCCACCGCTCCACCGCTCCATCGCGCCCATGGCAGATGCACGTCGAGCACGCGCCGAGCATTGGGCCGCCCTCGCCGCCCGTGTCGCTCAGACAGCCCCTGTCGGCGGGCCTCCCCGTCGTTCTCCATCACCCACTGCCAACGCCGCCACCGGCCCGGCGGGAAACGAGCAGCAAGCATCTTCGCTGCACCCCCTCGGTGTGGCAAGACGGCCGCACCGCCACCCCGTCGCTGACTCCGGCCAGCTCATCGTCCCACGCTCGTCGTGCACCCATGGACGCGCAGGCCGCGCTGCTCATGGCACGCGAGCTCCTGCGCTACCGCCCAGTCGACGACCTCTACGAGGACTGGCTGGACCATATCGCCGAGCTCGTCAGCGCCGCTGGGGGCTCGCCTGTCCCGTCTCTCTCGCAACCTTGCCCTCCTCCAACAGCGGGCAACGTCGCCCATGGAGCGCCTCCACCACCTCCGCATCAAGACGGTGCCCTGGCGCCAAGGCGCGCGGCCCCCCGGCGCGACCCACCGCACCGGGCGCCCACGTGAGAAGAAGGAAGCTACCAAGAAGTTCCCCGACCGCAAGAAAACGCTCCTGCGCTCCTGACGCCACCATGACAAGACCGCTTGCCGCCTGTGGTGGTGGTGCTCGGACATCAAGGGCAGGCTCTGCCTCTACAAAGGGCCCAGTGGCCACAGCAGGCTGCCGCGCCTTCACTCCAGAGCCGCGTAGCATCGTCTGGCCGGGCAAGTTCAAGCCAGACCTGCCTCCTCGCTACGACGGCACCCCCGACCCAGCGCAGTTCTTGCAGCTCTACGAGCTGAGCATCGAGGCGGCCAACGACGACGAGAAAGTCATGGCAAACTGGTTCCCCATGGCTCTCACGGATGGTGCTCGCTCGTGGCTCCTGAACTTGCCCCCAGGGTCGATCTCTTCCTGGGGTGAGATGCGCGATCGTTTCGTCGCCAACTTCCAGGGTACTCGCAACCGCCCTCCGGCCGCGGGTGACCTGCGCCGCATCAAGCAACAGCCAAGAGAGACCTTGCAGAAGTACATCCAGTGCTTCAACAGCGTTGCCTCAAGATCCCCAAGGTGACGGACGAGGCCATCATTTCAGTGTTTTCCGATGGCATCCGCGACGTCAAGATGAAGGAGGACCTCGCCATCCACGAGGAGCTATGCACGGCTCTGGAGCTGTTCAACATGGCGACCAAGTGCGCAAGAGCTGAGGAAGGGCGCCTTTCCCTCCTCGAGCTCCCTGCTACTGACCCAGAGGAGAAGAAGGCCAAGGCCAAGGACATGAAGCGCAAGGGGGTGGCCGTGCTCGCGGCGGAGCCAGACACGAAGCGCGGCCGGGACCACCCCGAGTCATCCAAAAGTAGCCGTTCGTTCTGCGCCTTCCACAACGTGCACAGCCACAACACCAATGATTGTCAGGAGCTCAGGGCCATCTGAGATGGACGCTTCGGTCGACGCCCCGAGCGCAATGACCGGGGCTACGGCCGATGAGGAGGATGAGGTGGAGGACACTGGGACGACCGCGGCCCCCGCCAGGAGTGGCATGACCGGCCTCGTGAGGACGGCTGGCAGGACCAGCCTCGTGAGGGCGCATGGAGGGACCAGCCTCGCGAGGACCGCCCTCAGGGCAATGCTGGTCTCCCGCCACTGCCGCCACCACCAAGAAGGAATGAGGACCACCATCAGGACGAGGGGGCTGGGGGCTTCCAGGAACCACGCGCTATTGCCTGCATCTTGGGCGGAGCTCAGGCCCCAGCATCCCAGTGCGTCTTCAAGCAGTTTGCTCGCAAGGTGAACGCGGCTCTTCCCAGGCTCGAGGACACGTGCCCACTCAGGTGGTCCAAGTGCGCCATCACCTTCAGCTCGTCAGACCAGCTCAAGTGCGCGGCGACCGCCAGCGCCCTCCCGATGCTTTGCTCGCCTGTCATCAGCAATGTTCAAGTCACCAAGACCCTCATCAACGGCGGTGCAGGGCTTAATGTCCTGTCTGTCGAGACATTCGACAGCCTCCAAGTGCCATACGATCAGCTACAGCCTACCAACACTACAAAAAAAAGACACATCTGTGACATTTTGGGCCGAACGAATTTTTTTTCTGTCATACTTATGACACTTCTATGACAATAATTATGACAAAACACGGTATCATCATAGATGTGGTGGGCTCCTACTTCTATGACAAAAAATCATGACAGAAAATGGGCTTTTCGTCCTGGGCGGGCCGGAGGCGCAGCTGCATGACATTCTTTGGGCCGTCCATGACAAAAAAACCGTGGTAGAAGCGAGGGCGAGGAAAATATCGGGGTGTTCCCGGTTACGGTGGGTGGTCGGGGCCGAGCGATGCGCGTTTCTCTCGTACACGCATGCGCGTGGGTGCAAGGCATTGGGCTCTAACTGAACCTGAGCGAGGCGTTGGGCTCTAACTGAACCCGAGCGATTGCACTGCAGGCTACGCGTTACTGAACCCGAGCGATCGATCGATGGTTGTTAACCGAACCCGATCGAGCGATTCCTTCGCTACTGCTGCTAACTGAAGCCGATCGATGCTGCCTCTGGATGAACAGTGAGCGATGCTGGGGGGTTTGGATGAACAGTTCCCGGTGGGGGTGGATGAACAGAACCTCGTGGCGTTGCCTCTGGATGAACAGGACCCCGATAATTCGAACCGGTTGGGGCTGGATGAACAGGACCCCGTGGAGGGCAGGATGAACAGGACCACCCCGTGGAGGGCAAGATGAACAGTAGACGGTGGAGGGCTGGATGAACAGTAGCCCGTGGAGGGGTGGTTGAACAGGAGCCCGTGGAGAGGGCTGGTTGAACAGTAGCCGGTGGAGTAGCGCGCGGTGGAGGCAGGATGAACAGGAGCTCGTGGATGAACAGTCGCAGGTGGAGGCTGGAGGAGGTCGACGGTGGATGAACAGTAGCCCGTGGAGGCTGGAGGGGGTCAACGGTGGAGATGAACAGTATCCCGTGGAGTCCCGTTTTGCGGTACGCCACACCCCTCCCGATGAACAAGACCCCCGTTTCGACCGTAGCGCTCCAACACAAGTCTGTTTCCTTCGTTTTGTGGTACGCCACACCCCTCCCGATCAACAGGACCCCCATTTCGACCGTAGGAGGTCTGTTTCCTCTGTTTCGCGGTACGCCAGACCCCTCTCGATGAACAGGATCCCGTTTCAAATGTGGCCGGTCGAACACAAGGCCGTTTCCTCCGTTCTGCGGTACGCCAGGCCTCGTTTCCATCGGCTGTTCCATCCAAGCCCTCCCGATGAACACGACGACGCATTCTGTTCTGACCCAGCCAGTTGGCTCCCCATGAACACGACGACGACGTTGTTTCTCCATTCCGACCCAGCCATGTACACGAGCCCTGGCCGTACGTATGCGCGAGTAGGTGTTCGAGACCCTGCCCATATGTACGTATGTGGCCATATTTTCTTTCTTGCACACTGTCTGCTGTACGTACGTGTACATGCTACGTGTGCGCCTCTACTATGACATGTGCGCGCCTCTACATCGACCAGTATGTACGTACATGTTCGCGACCAGAATGACAACGCTACATACGCTTCGACCAGGTGGGTCCCGACTGTCAGGCACTTCCTTGCGTGCGAAGATGTAGCTGGTGGGGCCCAGCAGTCAGGTGGGCGAATCATTTTTTTTTGCCCGGACGCACTTCCTTGCGTGCGAAGATGTAGCTGGTGGGTCCCAGCAGTCAGGGGGAAATGTTTTTTTCGCAAAATACGGTGGCCCGTCCGGTGGGTCCCCGCTGTCAGGTGGAGGAATAATTATTTTGCGCGTAATACTGAGGCACTTCCTTGCTGCGGCCGTGGACCCAGCTGTCAGCCTCTCCACGTACAGTCCACGTCCGATGGAAGCCGTTCCTTGACCACGTTGACCACGCCGCACCGAGAGCACCAGGGCGGTAGACGACGGCGAGGCCTAGGAAGGGGACGACGCGGAGCCGAGGAAGACGCGGCAGTGGATGCCCACGCGTAGAGGAGTATGAGGGTTCACTGGTTCGCTGCGGTGTGAGGCTGCCGTCGCCGCAGAATAACAGGGGCTGTGGGTGAGTAGAGGGATGGCCTGGCCAGCGGTGGGAGTAGTAGGGGGCGATGAGGCCTCCGCCACATCGCAGCCGGCCACGGGAGGCAGGAGCACGAGGAATGACCGGCGTTGGTTTGGGCGGCTGGAGCAAGAAGACCAGAGGTTGAAGAAGCACTACGGCCGTTGGATGGACATCGTACGGTCACTGGAGCTAGAATCGTGCATATTGACTAAGTTGACAAAGCCCTCCGTCCCCGTCAACTCAGTAGGCCCACAAGTCAGCCTGCCACTATACTGGGTCCCAGCTAGCAGGGGGAGTATTCATTTTTTTGTGCGTAATAAGGAGGCACTTCCTTGCGTGCGAAGATATAGCTGGTGGGTCCAAGCTGTCAGCGGCGGCAATGTTTTTTTCTCGAAATACAGAGGCCCTTTCAATGGGTCCCAGATGTCAGGTGGAGGAATCATTATTTTGCGCGTAATAAGGAGGCATTTCCTTGCGTGCGGCCGTGGACCCAGCTGTCAGCCTCTCCACGTACAGTCCACTTCAGATGCATGTCGGTCGTTGACCATGTTAACCAGGCCGCGCCGAGAGCACCAGGGCGGTGGATGACGGCGAGGCCTAGGAAGGGAACGACACAGAGGCAGGGATGACTCGGCAGTTGTTTCCCACGCGGAGGGGAGTACGACTGTACGAGGGTTTACTGGTTCGTCTGCCGTCGCCGGAGAATAACAGCAGGTGTGGGTGAGTAGAGGGATGGCTAGGCCAGCGATGGGAGTACGGTGGGGCGATGAGGCCTGCGCGGCAGCACAGCCGGCCGCGGGGAGGAGGGAGCAGGCAGTCCCGCCGGCGCTTGTTTGAGCGGCTGGAGCAGGAAGAGCAGAGATTGAAGAAGCACGACGGCCGTTGGATGGAAATCCAACAGTCACTGCTTGTGCATCAACCTTTTTTTATAGGAAAGCCTCAAATCTGTGGAAAACAGCATACAACCCATCTGCCATTATTTCTAATAATTTACAGCCCATTTGCTAATTCTTAAGGTTTTTTTGGAGCCCATATTTTTTTTGTTAGCATTACAGCCCATATTGTGGCCACGGTTAAAAAATTATATGAAATTTTGCATATTTCGGTGCGGTCCGAACTGTTTTTAATCCCGAAATTTCGAGTCACATTCAAACTGATTTTAAAAATAATGTATATCAATATAAAATCCAACAAATTGTCCACGCATAAAAATCAATGCAATTTAAAATCTCGAAATGAAAAAAAGAAATTTGAAACTAATTGCCGGTTTGATGTGTTTTAAAAATGTACAGCCCATTTCTCATTACTGATAGGCCATTTTCTCGGCCAGCCGAATGAAGCTCTCCTCGTCTTGAAAGATTTGGATCCCAACAGGCCTGACAAAGTGACTTACTTGGCAAATCACAAAAAAACTGGGCTGTGGCCGTGGACCCAGCTGTCAGCCTCTCCACGTACAGTACTCTTCCGATGGAAGTCGGTCGTTGACCACATTGACCACGCCGCGCCGAGAGCACCAAGGCGGTGGACGACGGCGAGGCCTAGGAAGGGGATGACGCGGAGCCGGGGAAGACGCGGCAGTGGATGCCCACGCAGAGAGGAGTACGAGGGTTCACTGGTTTGGCTGCGGCGTGAGGCTGCCGTCGCCGCAGAATAACAGGGGGTGTGGGTGAGTAGAGGGATGCCCTGGCCAGTGGTGGGAGTAGTAGGGGGCGGTGAGGCCTCCGCGGCATCATAGCCGGCCACGGGTGGCAGGAGCACGCGGCATGACCGGCGCTGCTTTGGGCGGCTGGAGCAAGAAGACCAGAGGTTGAAGAAGCACTATGGCCGTTGGATGGACATCGTACGGTCACTAGAGCTAGAATCATTCCTATTGACTAAGTTGACAAAGCCCTCCGTCCCCGTCAACTTAGTAAGCCCACAAGTCAGCCACCCACTATGGTGGGTCCCAGCTAGCAGGGGGGTATTCATTTTTTTGTGCGTAATAAGGAGGCACTTCCTTGCGTGCGAAGATATAGCTGGTGGGTCCGACTTGTCAGGGGGGAACGTTTTTTTTCGCGAAATACAGAAGCCCTTCCCACGTACAGTCCACGTACAGTGCGTAATAAGGAGAAACTTTCCTTGCGTGCGACCATGGACCTCGTGGGTCCCAGCCGTCAGGCTCTCCACGTACAGTCCTCTTCTGATGACTCTCGTATGTTGACCACGCCGCGCCGAGCACACCGAGGCGGTGGACGACGACGAGGCCCCAGACTGGAACGACCCGGAGATGGGGAAGATGCGGTAGTGGAGTCACAGATGGAGAGGAGTGGGAAACTTGACTGGTTCGGGTGCGGGGTGGGCCTACACTCGGTAGAGAATAACAGGAGGTGCGGAGTGGAGGGATGGCCTGGCCATCGGCGGGGTAGCGTTTCGCTGAGGAGTGCAAAACAATGCCGCTGGACGCCGGAGGCTGGAGCGGGCGGTCCCGGCAGTGCTGGGGGAAGAAGAGGAGAGATTGAAGAAGAATGCCGGCCGTTGGATGTAAATCCAACGCCTTCTTAGGCTTCGACCTACTGGCCCACATGTCAGCCAGTCCATTTGTTTTTTAGTCCATTTGGTGGGCTGGGTAAAACAATGATGTAGCATCTATGCAGCCCGTTTATATATATGGTAGAATTTAAAGCCCATTTGCATTTTTCTCGAAATCCGCGGACTTGCTGGGCTGGGTGAAAATATCATGTTGGGCTAGACGGAGAAATGTTATAAAAACATAAACACATGATTGCACGTCTATTACTGCATTGGTCAGTAAAATCTTTGCAAGCTTATGTACGCAATCACTAGGAGTTAACTTGCCAAGTTATATATAAACAATTATTATTATTATTTTGTAAGAACTTTCAACTTACGAAATAACATATCATTTAAATTTGATGAGTTAATAGTACGTGGGGTATTATTATTTTTTAGGCTAGACGTGGGACGGTTGAGTTGGTTCTAGGGAAAAGTACTGGGAGAAAACTCAGTTTACATCGAAAAAGAAAGTGGGAGAAAATTCAGATATAGGATTAATGAAAACAAAAAATAGAACTGAGTTGTATAGGAAGAGGACGAAAGATTGAACAAAATAAAGAAATACAAATGGATAGGTGGTTGGTCCCATATGTCTGTGTACGAGACCTGCTGGGTCCACCTGAGGAGGGGAATATGTTGGGAGGAAGGAGATTCAAAGCACGGCAGCCGAGTGAACTAGTTTTTTTAACGGATAAGTGAACTAGTTACATACATAAGCAAATAGCCACTAAAAAAAGCAAACAATTTAATGGGTTCTTAAAAGAAATATTTCGGACAAAACAGATAATTACGACACTTAGGCTAATGCATGAAACACTCAGATGATAAAGGTGCTTATAAACAGACAAAGTACAACATCTAGACCTTCCTGGCACGCTTGATCATGACGCTGCGGCTGTCCGTGTACTCGTCGGTTACGGGAAGCAGACACGCCCTCATGTCCAAGATCTGCCTGTACATGTCGTAGCATGCGTATTCGTCCTTGGCCGCGTAGGTTATGTAGGCTAGATTCAGAGGTACCTCCCACGTGTTCAGGTCCTTGGTATCGTTGTCTTCTTTCATGTTGGCGTATCAGGGGTCGATGATGGTCTCAGCGAGGTCAACCACAGAGTCCTTCTCCTGCCCGTTGCTGATGATCTTGTATTGCTTCTGGATGTCGACAAGCTTGTTGCACCAGATGGCCGAATCGTCACATTCTTCCTTCTCTCCACCGTAGCGAAGGTGCAGTCGGCGCTGCCGATGAAACGTGCGAATGCTCCAGAACCTCTGATGGCCCTACAGAAGTGGTAGATGAGAACCTCGTCCCGCACACATACCTGGGCGATGGCGATCCGCTGGTCCCTGTCAGGAGACAAATGGATGGGCACAAGGTCTAGTCCTGCAACCTTGTGCTTTCTTGTCCTGTAGGTACTGCTTGAACTCGGTGAGGCAGAGCTTCAGTGAGTCCGGATCGTTGATGTACATCACATTCAACTTGGTGCAGCCATAGGACTGAACGGCGAACTCAAAGGGGAACTCCTTGCTGAAGTCCATATCCAGCAGGCTCACCCCTCGGATCGCCATTGGAGTCTCTTCAAGTGAATGAGTGTGTAGGCGGCGGCAGCAGTTCGTTTTTCAGCTCTTGGGGAACTGGACTCAACAGTAAACTGAGTGTGTACAGGCGACAATAGTTACTACCCCTCCCTCGTCCGCTGCACGCCCGGCAGAAGATGCACCCTCGGCGCATTCAAATGCCTCCATTAAGAAACCTACTCCGGCCACACGTCGGTTCACGAGCGGGTCTGTATTGGTACTGTAATAACAAGAGTTAGTGGTCACTTTACTTAAATTTAATTAGGGGGGGGGGGGGGGGGGGGGGGGGGGGGGGGGGGGGGGGGGGGGGGGGGGGGGGGGGGGGGGGGGGGGGGGGGGGGGGGGGGGGGGGGGGGGGGGGGGGGGGGGGGGGGGGGGGGGGGGGGGGGGGGGGGGGGGGGGGGGGGGGGGGGGGGGGGGGGGGGGGGGGGGGGGGGGGGGGGGGGGGGGGGGGGGGGGGGGGGGGGGGGGGGGGGGGGGGGGGGGGGGGGGGGGGGGGGGGGGGGGGGGGGGGGGGGGGGGGGGGGGGGGGGGGGGGGGGGGGGGGGGGGGGGGGGGGGGGGGGGGGGGGGGGGGGGGGGGGGGGGGGGGGGGGGGGGGGGGGGGGGGGGGGGGGGGGGGGGGGGGGGGGGGGGGGGGGGGGGGGGGGGGGGGGGGGGGGGGGGGGGGGGGGGGGGGGGGGGGGGGGGGGGGGGGGGGGGGGGGGGGGGGGGGGGGGGGGGGGGGGGGGGGGGGGGGGGGGGGGGGGGGGGGGGGGGGGGGGGGGGGGGGGGGGGGGGGGGGGGGGGGGGGGGGGGGGGGGGGGGGGGGGGGGGGGGGGGGGGGGGGGGGGGGGGGGGGGGGGGGGGGGGGGGGGGGGGGGGGGGGGGGGGGGGGGGGGGGGGGGGGGGGGGGGGGGGGGGGGGGGGGGGGGGGGGGGGGGGGGGGGGGGGGGGGGGGGGGGGGGGGGGGGGGGGGGGGGGGGGGGGGGGGGGGGGGGGGGGGGGGGGGGGGGGGGGGGGGGGGGGGGGGGGGGGGGGGGGGGGGGGGGGGGGGGGGGGGGGGGGGGGGGGGGGGGGGGGGGGGGGGGGGGGGGGGGGGGGGGGGGGGGGGGGGGGGGGGGGGGGGGGGGGGGGGGGGGGGGGGGGGGGGGGGGGGGGGGGGGGGGGGGGGGGGGGGGGGGGGGGGGGGGGGGGGGGGGGGGGGGGGGGGGGGGGGGGGGGGGGGGGGGGGGGGGGGGGGGGGGGGGGGGGGGGGGGGGGGGGGGGGGGGGGGGGGGGGGGGGGGGGGGGGGGGGGGGGGGGGGGGGGGGGGGGGGGGGGGGGGGGGGGGGGGGGGGGGGGGGGGGGGGGGGGGGGGGGGGGGGGGGGGGGGGGGGGGGGGGGGGGGGGGGGGGGGGGGGGGGGGGGGGGGGGGGGGGGGGGGGGGGGGGGGGGGGGGGGGGGGGGGGGGGGGGGGGGGGGGGGGGGGGGGGGGGGGGGGGGGGGGGGGGGGGGGGGGGGGGGGGGGGGGGGGGGGGGGGGGGGGGGGGGGGGGGGGGGGGGGGGGGGGGGGGGGGGGGGGGGGGGGGGGGGGGGGGGGGGGGGGGGGGGGGGGGGGGGGGGGGGGGGGGGGGGGGGGGGGGGGGGGGGGGGGGGGGGGGGGGGGGGGGGGGGGGGGGGGGGGGGGGGGGGGGGGGGGGGGGGGGGGGGGGGGGGGGGGGGGGGGGGGGGGGGGGGGGGGGGGGGGGGGGGGGGGGGGGGGGGGGGGGGGGGGGGGGGGGGGGGGGGGGGGGGGGGGGGGGGGGGGGGGGGGGGGGGGGGGGGGGGGGGGGGGGGGGGGGGGGGGGGGGGGGGGGGGGGGGGGGGGGGGGGGGGGGGGGGGGGGGGGGGGGGGGGGGGGGGGGGGGGGGGGGGGGGGGGGGGGGGGGGGGGGGGGGGGGGGGGGGGGGGGGGGGGGGGGGGGGGGGGGGGGGGGGGGGGGGGGGGGGGGGGGGGGGGGGGGGGGGGGGGGGGGGGGGGGGGGGGGGGGGGGGGGGGGGGGGGGGGGGGGGGGGGGGGGGGGGGGGGGGGGGGGGGGGGGGGGGGGGGGGGGGGGGGGGGGGGGGGGGGGGGGGGGGGGGGGGGGGGGGGGGGGGGGGGGGGGGGGGGGGGGGGGGGGGGGGGGGGGGGGGGGGGGGGGGGGGGGGGGGGGGGGGGGGGGGGGGGGGGGGGGGGGGGGGGGGGGGGGGGGGGGGGGGGGGGGGGGGGGGGGGGGGGGGGGGGGGGGGGGGGGGGGGGGGGGGGGGGGGGGGGGGGGGGGGGGGGGGGGGGGGGGGGGGGGGGGGGGGGGGGGGGGGGGGGGGGGGGGGGGGGGGGGGGGGGGGGGGGGGGGGGGGGGGGGGGGGGGGGGGGGGGGGGGGGGGGGGGGGGGGGGGGGGGGGGGGGGGGGGGGGGGGGGGGGGGGGGGGGGGGGGGGGGGGGGGGGGGGGGGGGGGGGGGGGGGGGGGGGGGGGGGGGGGGGGGGGGGGGGGGGGGGGGGGGGGGGGGGGGGGGGGGGGGGGGGGGGGGGGGGGGGGGGGGGGGGGGGGGGGGGGGGGGGGGGGGGGGGGGGGGGGGGGGGGGGGGGGGGGGGGGGGGGGGGGGGGGGGGGGGGGGGGGGGGGGGGGGGGGGGGGGGGGGGGGGGGGGGGGGCGCGGCAGTTTTCGCGTAGGCGGTTTGACAGAGAGGCGAGGAGGGTGAGGGAGTAGCGGATTCAACTTACTTACTGCTGGAAAGGTCGGGCTGTGCGATTTGACGGTGCGTTACTATTTGGATCCATGTGTTAGAGTTAGTTTGGGTTAGTTTGAACTCAACTAACCCAAAAATATCCAAACAGGAGGGTTAGTTTGGGTTAGTTTGAACTCAACTAACCCAAAAATATCCAAATAGGAGGGTTAGTTTGGGTTACTGTTTGGATCCACATGTTAGAGTTAGTTTGGGTTAGTTTGAACTCAACTAACCCAAAAAAATTCTAACCCACCCAAGAGGTGCTTATTTGGGTTAGTTCTTCTCGGGACACTAAAAAACACATTTTTCTCTTGCTCTCCCCGCAGCAGATCCCTCCCCACTTCCTCGAAGCTTCTCGTCCTCTCCCTCCCTCCCTCCCTCCCTCTCGCACCGCCCATGAAGGCACCTCGCCGTATCGGCGCTCCATCTAACCCTGTCATCCAAACACCTCTTTCGCTAGAGTTACTTCAGGGTTAGTTCAGGATTAGAATCTAAATCTAACCTTTAACTGAGTTAGAGTATCCAAACAGGGCCTTTGAGAGAGACAAGGAGGGAGAAGCAATACGGGCTGCTGGATTACTAGAGATAGGTGTCGCACGGAAGCCAAGAAATATGGCGATAGCGTGGGTTAGCCATGTACTAGTATGATGTAACTACACTGGGTTGCCGTGTTTCGTACTCTTCCAGTCCACTGTGGAGATGATTGGTTGATTTTATATCGCTGAATAATATAAAATATTATGAGTGTAGACGCTCCACCCCAAGGTTCCTTGCTCCTTCTCGGTCGTCGGGAATCTATGTTCTTCCACTCTATTTTTTTACGTGAGCTTTGTACATCCTTTTGCCAACACGCAACACATCTAGCATCAAGGTGCACGTGTCATGCAAGGATCGTTCCATCTATATGAAGAACATGTGGGACTGGAACTACGAGACGGACATGTACCCAGGAGTGGACGTGCGAACCTGTGTAACGTAGCGCAGTAAGTGAAGTAGAAAGGCACAAATAGTATGAACATGCGTGGCATATAGGCATTTGTCTCTTACTACCACTAAATGTTGTACGTGCAATGCCCGGTGATGTTATGGAGTACGTGACTAAGTACTCTACTACTACTATATTAATTGGAGGCACATTTTAGGTTTTATATTTGTTTACGTGTATGCCCCGAGACCTTCCAACTAGACGTGTCTTTCTCTCCGGGTCGCACTTTGTATCGTTCATACCACTAGTACAGTAGTACTACTACGTGTGGTCTCCGACCCAGAAGTGGAGACGCTCTACCACGCTATTCATGTCCCACTCCTTTCGCTGACGTGTGCGACATCCAGCACGTGCCGTGTGTTTGTCACTCCTTCATCGTAAGAGTTGAAACGCTAGCATTCATTAGAAATAAAAAATAAATATAAATCACCAGTGATACTATACCACGCGGTTTCCTTGCTCCTCGGTATCGGAAAGAATACTTCCGCTCGCCGACATGTGGGATGTCGACCATCCTGGTCCACTTGCCATGCCCGCAGAACTCCAAGGGAGAGTCACCCCGGTCGTCGTGCCGCAGTAATTACTAATGAGCCGTCAAATCACAGGCCCACCCTTACCCACTGTGAAGTTGCTCGGACGAAGGAACCATCATGACTTTGAATTCCGCTTCTTGAAGAAAACTACTGTACCAGCAGTACTGCTAGCTATAGTAGTTACTCTAGCAGAGGCCTCCTTTGGTTCATAGGATAGGAATTTTATAGGAAGGAATTTTATAGGAATATGAAAATCATAGGAAGTGAGATGACATGCATCTCAATTCCTATAGAGAAAGATATGCCATTTGATGCATAGGATAGGAATTTTTCCATTGAGTCTAGGCTAATGTACTAGTAATTTGCTCTAAAAACTACAGTAGTAACTAGTAGTACTATTACATGCTTGTAATTAATTAAACAAACGTACGGCCGACACAGACACACACACTAACTACTAGTACTACTACTTCTCACATGCTGGCCAGACGCCGTTGTTCTCCTTCCCGGCTTTGTCGGTGACACCCCATCGTGCTTGGATCTCCGCCGACCTCTCCGCAGCAGCGCGTGCGTCCTCTTCTTTCTTGCGGCGGCGGGCCTCTCTTTTCTTGAGTGCTTTCTGACTTTTCCGCTCCCTCTGTGCGGCTTTGGCCGCCTCTTGCTCTACCGCCCATTTGGCCTTGGCAGCTTCAAATTCCGCCCACATAGGTGTGAGGTCGCGAGCGGCGATGAACTTGGCATGACGGGATGCCACCACTTGCCTACCATTCTGTGTGCGGTCGTGGGCGGCGAGGAACTCGGCGCGGCGGGATGCCATCGCTTCCTTACCGGTTAGTGTACGGCGCGGTGGCATGAACGACGCTTGGTGACAGCTCTGGGGTGGAGTGGCCGGACAACCGTAAAGTGCATTGGTTTGTCAAGAGCTCAAGGACAGAAGACGAAGGGGGGGGGGGGGGGGGGGGGGGGGGGGGGGGGGGGGGGGGGGGGGGGGGGGGGGGGGGGGGGGGGGGGGGGGGGGGGGGGGGGGGGGGGGGGGGGGGGGGGGGGGGGGGGGGGGGGGGGGGGGGGGGGGGGGGGGGGGGGGGGGGGGGGGGGGGGGGGGGGGGGGGGGGGGGGGGGGGGGGGGGGGGGGGGGGGGGGGGGGGGGGGGGGGGGGGGGGGGGGGGGGGGGGGGGGGGGGGGGGGGGGGGGGGGGGGGGGGGGGGGGGGGGGGGGGGGGGGGGGGGGGGGGGGGGGGGGGGGGGGGGGGGGGGGGGGGGGGGGGGGGGGGGGGGGGGGGGGGGGGGGGGGGGGGGGGGGGGGGGGGGGGGGGGGGGGGGGGGGGGGGGGGGGGGGGGGGGGGGGGGGGGGGGGGGGGGGGGGGGGGGGGGGGGGGGGGGGGGGGGGGGGGGGGGGGGGGGGGGGGGGGGGGGGGGGGGGGGGGGGGGGGGGGGGGGGGGGGGGGGGGGGGGGGGGGGGGGGGGGGGGGGGGGGGGGGGGGGGGGGGGGGGGGGGGGGGGGGGGGGGGGGGGGGGGGGGGGGGGGGGGGGGGGGGGGGGGGGGGGGGGGGGGGGGGGGGGGGGGGGGGGGGGGGGGGGGGGGGGGGGGGGGGGGGGGGGGGGGGGGGGGGGGGGGGGGGGGGGGGGGGGGGGGGGGGGGGGGGGGGGGGGGGGGGGGGGGGGGGGGGGGGGGGGGGGGGGGGGGGGGGGGGGGGGGGGGGGGGGGGGGGGGGGGGGGGGGGGGGGGGGGGGGGGGGGGGGGGGGGGGGGGGGGGGGGGGGGGGGGGGGGGGGGGGGGGGGGGGGGGGGGGGGGGGGGGGGGGGGGGGGGGGGGGGGGGGGGGGGGGGGGGGGGGGGGGGGGGGGGGGGGGGGGGGGGGGGGGGGGGGGGGGGGGGGGGGGGGGGGGGGGGGGGGGGGGGGGGGGGGGGGGGGGGGGGGGGGGGGGGGGGGGGGGGGGGGGGGGGGGGGGGGGGGGGGGGGGGGGGGGGGGGGGGGGGGGGGGGGGGGGGGGGGGGGGGGGGGGGGGGGGGGGGGGGGGGGGGGGGGGGGGGGGGGGGGGGGGGGGGGGGGGGGGGGGGGGGGGGGGGGGGGGGGGGGGGGGGGGGGGGGGGGGGGGGGGGGGGGGGGGGGGGGGGGGGGGGGGGGGGGGGGGCCCCCCCCCGGCCGCCCTCCGCCGCCACGACCACGAAGCCGACGCGCGTGCGCGGGCACAGCCGGCAGCGAGGAAGAGTAGTACATAGTAGGTCGCCACCGCTCTGGTCCCAGGAAGGCCACCGCTCCTCCACTCAGTCGACGCCAAGCTTGGTGGGATAAAGATCGGCGGCCGATTAGTCGCTTGACGGCGACGTGGAGGCGGAAATCTACATAACCTTGTGCTCCGGAGGAGGAGGTTATCGAGGCGGATAAGGAGGAGGCAAAGGCAATGGCCGGCTTTCTCGGGTTCATGACCGGACATGGTGGTCGGGGCCCGGCGATCGTTTAGATTAGGTTTACAGTAGGTTTTAGTACGGTTTGTGCGAAATATGTAATGAATTTCGTCCAGTTTATAGGAAAAGTTCTCGAAATGTAATGAATTTCATCCAATCAATTTGAAATTTGCTTTGTTTGCATGAATTTCGTCCGGTTAGTTCATATAGTTGTCGAAAGGTATGCGGGCAGCATTGGATGGCATCCACCAGTGTCCTCGGACAGATGCCGGTGTAAATTTGAGGGCCAGCGCTGGATATGCCCTAACTATCATGCTATAATCGCTAATAGTGCTCCATTATTTCGCAGGGAACAGTTATCCCTCGATCAAAATCAGATCCGCCGTGTTTAGCACTCCTCCCACGTAAGAGTGTAGACTCTTGCTTACATAAAAATGGAGCAAGTGGATGGCACTGTAGCATGTCATATCACTCAAACTAGCCCGCCTAACGCGCGGGAAAGCACCGCCCTCGTCATTTTGTTCTGGATTTCTATCAATCGATCGCACGAAAATGTTACGCTTTGCAAGTTCAAAAGGAAAAGGCGGCACACTTACAACTCGTATGCGTCGCGTTCACGTCGCACCCCCGACAGTCCGGCTCGCACGCCGCTCACCAGAGGGGACACGCGTTGTCTTGCATTTTCACTGACATGTGGGATTGCAATTGAATAAACCGTCGATAGCCAAAATCTAATCGCTCGGCGGGCGTTGGCTGAGAGGAGAGAGACGGGAGAGGGAGAAGAGATCGCCCGCCCGCCGTGCACGGACTCCAAGAAATATGTGGTGATAATGTGAGGTGGGCCATGCGGGAGTCCGCACCGCTTCCAAGCCCGCTTCTTACCGCCCTGGCCCACCAGAACCCCTCCCCCACCCCACCACCTCCCCGCGCGCGCTCCCCCCTCAGAGGCCAGCTGCTCGCATTCATAGCAAGTAGTACCAGTAAAATTCTGGGCTATAAAGGGCATGTACAATGGTTGATAAGATAGTCTTATCATAAGTCTTGCATGTAATTTAGAGATGACAAAAAAAACATGTGTACAATGGATCATCTCTTAGCCTTATCTTCAATAACTAGTTATTCCTAAAAACATGGTGAAACATATTGTGCTAAGAGATCATCTCTTGTCTTCCCGACAAGCCCGCTTATGTGGAGGAGAGAGAGGCATTGACAAAGTCCAGGAGTGGGATCTGCAGGAGCTCGTCTCTACACGTGCTCCTAGGTATAAATAAACTAATTCTAAAAAAAGAGGCATAAAAAACAATTGTGTCTAAAAAAAGAAAGGTAAAAAACATTTGAGAGGAAATAGATAGAGAGAAAGTGAGAAAAAGTTGTAACCTTATAGTCAACACTATGGTAGTATTACATGAGGAAGGAGGGAGTGGTGCACATGCCAAGTTCACTGGGCTGCCGTGTTTCACACTCCTCCGTCGTAACAGTGGAGACAATAGGTTTCATAAAAAATAAACAATGAATACTCGTTGCTCGTCCACTATATCGAAAAGAATACTTGCATTCGCCGACATGTGGGACGTCGACCATCCTGGTCCACCTGCCATGCACAAAATTATCCTGGTCGTAGCGCAGGCTCAACCTTTCCCACTGTAAGTTAGTCGGACGAAGGAACCATCATGACTTCGTTGAATTCCGCTTCTTCAAGAAAACTTACTCTACCCGCGGGGGGGGGGGGGGGGGGGGGGGGGGGGGGGGGGGGGGGGGGGGGGGGGGGGGGGGGGGGGGGGGGGGGGGGGGGGGGGGGGGGGGGGGGGGGGGGGGGGGGGGGGGGGGGGGGGGGGGGGGGGGGGGGGGGGGGGGGGGGGGGGGGGGGGGGGGGGGGGGGGGGGGGGGGGGGGGGGGGGGGGGGGGGGGGGGGGGGGGGGGGGGGGGGGGGGGGGGGGGGGGGGGGGGGGGGGGGGGGGGGGGGGGGGGGGGGGGGGGGGGGGGGGGGGGGGGGGGGGGGGGGGGGGGGGGGGGGGGGGGGGGGGGGGGGGGGGGGGGGGGGGGGGGGGGGGGGGGGGGGGGGGGGGGGGGGGGGGGGGGGGGGGGGGGGGGGGGGGGGGGGGGGGGGGGGGGGGGGGGGGGGGGGGGGGGGGGGGGGGGGGGGGGGGGGGGGGGGGGGGGGGGGGGGGGGGGGGGGGGGGGGGGGGGGGGGGGGGGGGGGGGGGGGGGGGGGGGGGGGGGGGGGGGGGGGGGGGGGGGGGGGGGGGGGGGGGGGGGGGGGGGGGGGGGGGGGGGGGGGGGGGGGGGGGGGGGGGGGGGGGGGGGGGGGGGGGGGGGGGGGGGGGGGGGGGGGGGGGGGGGGGGGGGGGGGGGGGGGGGGGGGGGGGGGGGGGGGGGGGGGGGGGGGGGGGGGGGGGGGGGGGGGGGGGGGGGGGGGGGGGGGGGGGGGGGGGGGGGGGGGGGGGGGGGGGGGGGGGGGGGGGGGGGGGGGGGGGGGGGGGGGGGGGGGGGGGGGGGGGGGGGGGGGGGGGGGGGGGGGGGGGGGGGGGGGGGGGGGGGGGGGGGGGGGGGGGGGGGGGGGGGGGGGGGGGGGGGGGGGGGGGGGGGGGGGGGGGGGGGGGGGGGGGGGGGGGGGGGGGGGGGGGGGGGGGGGGGGGGGGGGGGGGGGGGGGGGGGGGGGGGGGGGGGGGGGGGGGGGGGGGGGGGGGGGGGGGGGGGGGGGGGGGGGGGGGGGGGGGGGGGGGGGGGGGGGGGGGGGGGGGGGGGGGGGGGGGGGGGGGGGGGGGGGGGGGGGGGGGGGGGGGGGGGGGGGGGGGGGGGGGGGGGGGGGGGGGGGGGGGGGGGGGGGGGGGGGGGGGGGGGGGGGGGGGGGGGGGGGGGGGGGGGGGGGGGGGGGGGGGGGGGGGGGGGGGGGGGGGGGGGGGGGGGGGGGGGGGGGGGGGGGGGGGGGGGGGGGGGGGGGGGGGGGGGGGGGGGGGGGGGGGGGGGGGGGGGGGGGGGGGGGGGGGGGGGGGGGGGGGGGGGGGGGGGGGGGGGGGGGGGGGGGGGGGGGGGGGGGGGGGGGGGGGGGGGGGGGGGGGGGGGGGGGGGGGGGGGGGGGGGGGGGGGGGGTGATGGTTGCTTCGTCCAGTCCAACTTTGAGGCCACTTTACCACTGCTGGTAAAGGTGTGGGTTTTGTGATATGACGGGTCATGACGGCCACACCGGGGTGACCAGTGAGTTTCGACTGTAGCACCTCGCTGTGATTTGGTGGATGGCACGCGGGCCCGGATGCTTTGATGTCCCGCATGTAGATAGAGCGGCTAGTCATATAGGAGTGGTCAATATTGTGCACCGCGACCAAGGCGGAGAGGAAAATGAGAGAACTACGTAATTAATGCATGAGTTTAATTAGGGTAGTTTTGTAAAGTACGAGATACATTCCTCAAATCACAAAATGCCTTGGTTGATGAGATTTGAGATTTGAGCCCTATAAACCGGAAGGGAGATTTGAGATTTGAGATACTGCACGCGGTGTAGTCTAGTCACTTGTTGGAATCTCTAGAAAGACTTATACCGCATGATTCTTTGCTTCTTCTTACTACTACGTACTACTTCGCCGACATGTGGGATAGCCAGCAGCATCCGGGTTGACGTAATACGTGTCATGCACCAGATTAGAGTGCGGAACGGAAGGGGGGCATCACCCCGGTCGATGGCCAGCCTTGATGCGAAGCAGTCGGTGCACCGGGAAGCGGTGCTCTCTCGGCCGTCGCGCCGCTTCAAAGCCGGCGCCAGTGAGAGGTCGCCTCCACTCTGGCCGGGCATTAATGCGGCACTGACGCTCCAGGGCGATGCTGACCGTTTCATGCAGGAAGCGCACGCTGGCAAGGGAGTATAGGTTTTGAACCGTTTCATGTGTAGTACTGGTAGTTTGCAAAACTACTCAATTATTGCACTCAGTTTCCTAAGAAATTGTGGTAAAAAGCGTTACTCCACAGCCCACTTCCCTTCTCCTTCCTCTTCCACCGCCCACGCACGTCCGCGGGAAGCGACCGGTCAACCCTTATATAGGAGTGCTAGCACAAAAAGATGCATGCATGACCACTAAAATTTCCAGATTAAACAGCCGCTCCGGCGGGAGTATGGTGTATGTTGTTACCTTTGGCCGGGCCATGGCTACCGGGCGACGGCGACCAGAGAAGAGGCGGCGGGAGGGGAATGAATGCAGCTACTGTTTGGGTTCGCCGTCCGGCATAAATAAATGCGCAGCATCACGTGTACCCGCGGGTGCACAAATTGTAACATACGTGTCTGCTTAAGTGGGCGTCACGTAACTGGTGTGTGTGTGTGAGAGAGATTCTGAGAGACAGAGTGTGTGTGTGTGACTCTACTCTTTGGACATGTACTCAACCTTTTGCTTCGGGATATAAGTATAATGGTATTTACTTTAGCTAGTGATTTACGTGGCCATGTTAACGTGGTTGTGTAAAAAAATGTCACTTCCTGCTCGTGATTTGCGTTATATAATTACAAGCAAGATGCTCGTGCATTGCACGGAACATCAATATGCATTTTTTTACAAAACACATGTTGTGATTTACCCATGCAGGAGTAATCCCATGTGTAAAAACTAATGATATTTCGAGAATTTTATCGGAAAACTGGTATCTAGAGAATGTCATCGAAAAAATGAAAGATGAGAGATAAGGTGAGGAGGAGTGGAGCGTGGTGGTGACTGGTGGTTGGAATGGGCGGAGGCATGGGGATGGACGGCGCCGGCAGGCGGCAGCGGCCACCATGCTTGATTGTTCCGGAGACTTTCTTTTTTAATTGCTCAGCAATGAGGTGTGGGAGATAAGGATGTGGAGAGAGGTGCGGCTATCTTTTGTAAAATTATCATAGTTTGCTTTCTATCCGTCAGATATAGATCAGACGGTCTATATTACAAGATGGCAGGCACACCATCATCGCCAACTCGGTTTTTATAAGGGTACAAATGATAAGTTTGCTAACTACTAAAGTAAAGTGGAATTTATCCATGTTATACAAGTAAATTAAGGTGATTGTTTATCATACGGGTAAGGGTGGATGAAGGGTCGTAGGAACAAATGCTCCGCCTAGAGCATGTGTGTGTGAGATGGAGTCTCAGTGTGTGTGTGGGGGGGAGAGAGAGATGGAGTCTTAGTGTGTGTGTGTGTGTGCGTGTGTGTGTGATGGAGTCTTACTCTGTGTGTGGGGGGGTGCGTGCGTGCTTGCGTGTGTGTGTGTGTTTGTGTGTGTGTGTGTGTGTGTGTGTGTGTCACGGGGTCCTCGGTGGCGGATGTAATTTAAGTGTGCATGGCTTCATCATAGAGAGGTGATGTGTATGGCAGAGGCTACCAACGATGGGGTGCGAGAGAGAAAATGCCCGTAGAGAGGGAAGAGAAGGTGTGTGCGCGTGAGAGTAGTCGACATCGAGAGAACGTGTTTGTTCGAGAGACACCAAGGAAGACTACTATATATCGATGGTGCATGTAGGCGGGAATTAAACGAAGGGATGGTCTTATTGATTTCGGGGATATAGGGGAAGAGTGAGAGGGGGGGTAACTACAAGGAGATTGTTAAGTGTGAGTGTGTGTTTTACCCATCCAGGCGGAAGTTATGTGCACACAAGAAGAGAACGATTTGATGTGGCGTTAGGGTTGAGGGTAATTAACTACGTATGGAGACATAGAGACCTTCAACGTGCATGTGTGAGAGGTATACATGTATACGTGGGATGTGTGTGTGTGTGTGCGCGCGCGCATGATCGAGATAAAAGAAAGAAGACATAAGTCATAAGCAAAGATCAACGACATGGGAGAGACGGATCGGTATGACAATATGCATGCATGCGAGAATGCAGGGAAGAAGGCCCGACAATTGAGCATGTGTTTTTGTCTTTAAGAGATAGTGGCGTGGGCTGGAGCATGCATCTATGGCGAGCAGAGGGAGTGAGGCACAACGATTGTGCAAAAGAGATCAACCTATAAATGAAAGAAGGTTGATGGAGAAACAGAAAAATAGAAAGATAAAGATGCTAGCTAGTGTGCATTAGAGATAGGAGTCGAGTGGATCAGAAGGCTGAGTTATGGGTGTGGGTGTGAGAGAGATGAAGAAAGGGTGCATGCCCCCCCCCCCCCCCCCCCCCCCCCCCCCCCCCCCCCCCCCCCCCCCCCCCCCCCCCCCCCCCCCCCCCCCCCCCCCCCCCCCCCCCCCCCCCCCCCCCCCCCCCCCCCCCCCCCCCCCCCCCCCCCCCCCCCCCCCCCCCCCCCCCCCCCCCCCCCCCCCCCCCCCCCCCCCCCCCCCCCCCCCCCCCCCCCCCCCCCCCCCCCCCCCCCCCCCCCCCCCCCCCCCCCCCCCCCCCCCCCCCCCCCCCCCCCCCCCCCCCCCCCCCCCCCCCCCCCCCCCCCCCCCCCCCCCCCCCCCCCCCCCCCCCCCCCCCCCCCCCCCCCCCCCCCCCCCCCCCCCCCCCCCCCCCCCCCCCCCCCCCCCCCCCCCCCCCCCCCCCCCCCCCCCCCCCCCCCCCCCCCCCCCCCCCCCCCCCCCCCCCCCCCCCCCCCCCCCCCCCCCCCCCCCCCCCCCCCCCCCCCCCCCCCCCCCCCCCCCCCCCCCCCCCCCCCCCCCCCCCCCCCCCCCCCCCCCCCCCCCCCCCCCCCCCCCCCCCCCCCCCCCCCCCCCCCCCCCCCCCCCCCCCCCCCCCCCCCCCCCCCCCCCCCCCCCCCCCCCCCCCCCCCCCCCCCCCCCCCCCCCCCCCCCCCCCCCCCCCCCCCCCCCCCCCCCCCCCCCCCCCCCCCCCCCCCCCCCCCCCCCCCCCCCCCCCCCCCCCCCCCCCCCCCCCCCCCCCCCCCCCCCCCCCCCCCCCCCCCCCCCCCCCCCCCCCCCCCCCCCCCCCCCCCCCCCCCCCCCCCCCCCCCCCCCCCCCCCCCCCCCCCCCCCCCCCCCCCCCCCCCCCCCCCCCCCCCCCCCCCCCCCCCCCCCCCCCCCCCCCCCCCCCCCCCCCCCCCCCCCCCCCCCCCCCCCCCCCCCCCCCCCCCCCCCCCCCCCCCCCCCCCCGGCTCTTGCATGATAAAAAATTGCTATGTGAGCCCACTATTGTAGTACTACTTGCTAGTATAGCCCTGTAAACCGGAAAGGAGTATTTGGCTTTCAAGAGATTTCAACAAGTGACTAGACTACACCCTAAATGAGTACATATGGAGCAAAATGAGTGAATCTACACCATAAATAAATATGTAGTTCTCTCGTTTTACTCTCCGCCTTGGTCGTGGTGCACAATATTGAGTATATGACTAACCACTCTATGTACATGCGGGACATCAAAGGATCCGGGCCCGCATGCCATCCACCAAATCAAAACGAGGTCCTACAGTCAAGACTCACCGGTCACCCCAGTGTGGCCGTCATGACCCTTCATATCAAAAAGCCCACACCTTTACCAGCAGCGGTAAAGTGGCCTCGAAGTGGCCTCAAAGTTGGACTTGACGAAGCAACCATCATTTTACTAGAACGCTCGTTGAAGCCCTTTGTCCCCTTTCTTGAAGAACTAGCAAGATGCCCATGCATTGGATGGAACATCAAGATCTTATGGGAGAAAAGGATGAACGATAGAAGGCCTTATCTGCAATGTGGAGAGGAGTGCGGGTAAATTGTCATAGTTTCCTTCCTATCCGTTAGATATAGATCAGACGACCTATATTGCAGGATGGCCGGCACACCATCATCACCAACTCTCCTTTTTATAAGAGTAGAGAAAACCTCACTCCAGGCTACTCACTTCTGCCATTTTTCTTCTGTACCGACGAAGGAAAGGTGGGAAAATCAGTGATGCTACTATATTTTCATTCCAAGAATCTTCTTTTTGCGAAGCACCGACCAATTCTCATAGCCTATTCTTTTCGAATTTTCCCCCCCCCCCCCCCCCCCCCCCCCCCCCCCTTCCCGTTTTCATTGTGATTGTGGTTTCCTTTCGATTGCTTTTTGTTTGTCAGTTCATTGATGGATCCTGGAGCACTAGGCAAAGAGTTTCCGGCGGACAACCCACTGGAGACAGCGATCTCCAGGAAGTGAGCACCGACCAACGAGTTGACCATGTTGGCGGGCCAACCCATGGAGACGAAGAACTCCAAGAAACAAGCACTGGCCAAAGAGTTGACGACGTTGGCGGACGAACTCCTCAAAGAAAGTTGGAAGAACAGCAAGGGCCCCACCGTGCCTACCCCAGAAACTCTGATGGCCACCTTTGTGAGGCTCAAGGCCGAGTTTGAGGAGATAGTCACCGTTGAGAAGCAGTATTCCCCTGGCAAGGTGATGGCCCCCATCGAGGACGAGGAGATGGCCCCCGGAGGGATGGGATCCCCCGGTGAGCAGCACAAGGTAAAAAATAATGGCTTATTACCGAAAGTTGTGGTTTTTGATTATTTGCAATGTGCTTGCTAATATGTTAGGGTTGTGCAGGTGCCGGTGGACGTCCTTGATGATTCCGATGTCGTGGCCCGTCCTGTGGACAACGCCCCAGAGATCGTTTTCGATGTCGCGGTCCGTCCTGTTGGCATCGCCCCGGAGATCGATTCCGATGCCACTGTCCATCCTGTGGACATCGCCCCAGAGATTGATTCCGATGTCGTGGTCAGTCCTGTGGACATCGCCCCAGAGATCAATTCCCATGCCGCTGTCCGTGCTATGGTCATTGCCCGAGAGATCGATGACAAGAAATAGTTGGTCGCGCTAATCCTTCAGGGTAGTTTGCATTGCCCTGTGTTTAATTACCAGAACGATGCGTGTTATCAATCCATCTTAGGGCTAGTGCACTGTCTTGCGAAGGCCTTATCTGCAAATGTGGAGAGGAGTGCGGGTAAATTGCCATAGTTTCATTCCTATCCGTCAGATATAAATCGGACGGCCTATATTGCAGGATGGCAGGCCCACCATCATCACCAACTCTGTTTTTTATCCCTACTCTTATAAAAAGCATAGTCGGTGATGATCGTGTGCCTACCATCCTGCAATATAGGCCGTCCGATCTATATCTGACGGATAGGAAGGAAACTATGGCAATTTTGCAAAAAGATACCCACACCCCTCTCCACACTTACAAATAAGGCCTTCCTTTGTTCATCCTTTTCTCCCACAAGATAAACTACTCATACAAATGCATCTTCATGTTCCATGCAACGCATGGGCATCTTGCTAGTTGTTGCAAAAAGCCCATGTGTGTGAGAGAGAGAGGGAGAGAGGAGGAGGACGGAGTGCATGTGTGACAAAGACACAAAGAGTGTGTGTGCAAGAGGTATCAGCTTAAAATGAGGTGATAGTGTGTGTGTGCACGATCGAGAGGGCGTGTCTCAAGAAGGGAAGAAAAATCTACATAGATACAAGGAGCGGGAGAGAGACATGTATGCGATAGTGGAAGCACGAGTGTGTGGGTGTATAAACCTATCTAGAGGCTAGTCGATAAATGTTTGTGAGAGAAATACGAGTTGGGGGTGCGAAAGCGAGAGTTTTGTGTGTGAGAGAGAGAGACGGTAGTCGGGAAGGGGAGTGGAAGCAGGAGTTGTGTGTGTGTGTGTGTGTGAGAGAGAGAGAGAGAGGGGGGGGGGGGGGGGGGGGGGGGGGGGGGGGGGGGGGGGGGGGGGGGGGGGGGGGGGGGGGGGGGGGGGGGGGGGGGGGGGGGGGGGGGGGGGGGGGGGGGGGGGGGGGGGGGGGGGGGGGGGGGGGGGGGGGGGGGGGGGGGGGGGGGGGGGGGGGGGGGGGGGGGGGGGGGGGGGGGGGGGGGGGGGGGGGGGGGGGGGGGGGGGGGGGGGGGGGGGGGGGGGGGGGGGGGGGGGGGGGGGGGGGGGGGGGGGGGGGGGGGGGGGGGGGGGGGGGGGGGGGGGGGGGGGGGGGGGGGGGGGGGGGGGGGGGGGGGGGGGGGGGGGGGGGGGGGGGGGGGGGGGGGGGGGGGGGGGGGGGGGGGGGGGGGGGGGGGGGGGGGGGGGGGGGGGGGGGGGGGGGGGGGGGGGGGGGGGGGGGGGGGGGGGGGGGGGGGGGGGGGGGGGGGGGGGGGGGGGGGGGGGGGGGGGGGGGGGGGGGGGGGGGGGGGGGGGGGGGGGGGGGGGGGGGGGGGGGGGGGGGGGGGGGGGGGGGGGGGGGGGGGGGGGGGGGGGGGGGGGGGGGGGGGGGGGGGGGGGGGGGGGGGGGGGGGGGGGGGGGGGGGGGGGGGGGGGGGGGGGGGGGGGGGGGGGGGGGGGGGGGGGGGGGGGGGGGGGGGGGGGGGGGGGGGGGGGGGGGGGGGGGGGGGGGGGGGGGGGGGGGGGGGGGGGGGGGGGGGGGGGGGGGGGGGGGGGGGGGGGGGGGGGGGGGGGGGGGGGGGGGGGGGGGGGGGGGGGGGGGGGGGGGGGGGGGGGGGGGGGGGGGGGGGGGGGGGGGGGGGGGGGGGGGGGGGGGGGGGGGGGGGGGGGGGGGGGGGGGGGGGGGGGGGGGGGGGGGGGGGGGGGGGGGGGGGGGGGGGGGGGGGGGGGGGGGGGGGGGGGGGGGGGGGGGGGGGGGGGGGGGGGGGGGGGGGGGGGGGGGGGGGGGGGGGGGGGGGGGGGGGGGGGGGGGGGGGGGGGGGGGGGGGGGGGGGGGGGGGGGGGGGGGGGGGGGGGGGGGGGGGGGGGGGGGGGGGGGGGGGGGGGGGGGGGGGGGGGGGGGGGGGGGGGGGGGGGGGGGGGGGGGGGGGGGGGGGGGGGGGGGGGGGGGGGGGGGGGGGGGGGGGGGGGGGGGGGGGGGGGGGGGGGGGGGGGGGGGGGGGGGGGGGGGGGGGGGGGGGGGGGGGGGGGGGGGGGGGGGGGGGGGGGGGGGGGGGGGGGGGGGGGGGGGGGGGGGGGGGGGGGGGGGGGGGGGGGGGGGGGGGGGGGGGGGGGGGGGGGGGGGGGGGGGGGGGGGGGGGGGGGGGGGGGGGGGGGGGGGGGGGGGGGGGGGGGGGGGGGGGGGGGGGGGGGGGGGGGGGGGGGGGGGGGGGGGGGGGGGGGGGGGGGGGGGGGGGGGGGGGGGGGGGGGGGGGGGGGGGGGGGGGGGGGGGGGGGGGGGGGGGGGGGGGGGGGGGGGGGGGGGGGGGGGGGGGGGGGGGGGGGGGGGGGGGGGGGGGGGGGGGGGGGGGGGGCCTCTCGCTTCATCCCCGCCGTCGTCCACCTTGCCGGCGCCGCTCCTACGACCATCTCATCCACCGCACCCCACCGCCACCGTCTACCCTCCTAGATCTGCTTCCACGCCACCGACAGCCATCGCTACCGCAGCACCATCAAATTCTCAGCAGATGCATACACGGCGCCACACCAGAGGCGGTACTCTTTCGTATCTGCTCAACTTATTTATCGCAGCAAGAAAATAGATCGCCATTGCTTTACTCTGATTTCTTGTCCATCACTTACTTGCTAGTTGAGAGCAAACATTGGTTGCGAAGTTGAATTTGTCCGGTTTGCACCTTCAGATCCGCCATGGCACGCTCAACACTATACTCCCAATGCTTATGGTTTTCTCCTTTTATATTCCACACTAGTTAAATCACAGTAGACTAAATTTCAAAATTGGGTCAGTCGATTTTTCAGAGCTCGCCGGAGTTCGCCGGTGCGAACGAAGGGGCTCGGGTGGGGACTTTGGTTGTTGGGGGGCGGTGGTGGGGCCTCGCCGAACAAATGAAAACTCGACGCGGGTGGGGGGGTGGGGGTGGGGGTGGCGGAGGAACACAGGCGGTGGGGGCCGATGGTCCGGCCGGCGGCCCGTGCGGTGTTCTGTATGGGAAGAATCAGAGACGAGGAAGAAGAAGGGTTAGGAGACGTAGGATCTTCATCCAACTGCCTGAAATGGTCGACTGACCCAAATGCAGACATGCCTTTATATTCAGTACCATCATCGTACCTGCTTAGCACTGCTCCTGAATCCATCAAGCTAAACAATGTGGCACTCATAATTCCAAACTTGTTGCTCAAGTACGAATCTGATATGATGCTAATAGGGGGGGGGGGGGGGGGGGGGGGGGGGGGGGGGGGGGGGGGGGGGGGGGGGGGGGGGGGGGGGGGGGGGGGGGGGGGGGGGGGGGGGGGGGGGGGGGGGGGGGGGGGGGGGGGGGGGGGGGGGGGGGGGGGGGGGGGGGGGGGGGGGGGGGGGGGGGGGGGGGGGGGGGGGGGGGGGGGGGGGGGGGGGGGGGGGGGGGGGGGGGGGGGGGGGGGGGGCCTCTTCCATTCTTCTCTAATAAGCACTCTCTCCGTTCCTAAATACAAGTCTTTGTATAGATTCCACCATGGACTACATATGGAGCAAAATGAGTGAATCTACACTCTAAAATGTATCTGGATACATCTGTATGTGATCCATAGTGGAAATCTCTACCAAGACTTATATTTTGGAACGGAGGGAGTATGATAGTAGTACAGTATGTTCCTTGTAGAGAAGATGAGCAGGGACATTTGCAGTGTAGAGGTCTATACGGTCGGTTGGTATGGACACTTTGAACTCGTCGGGCATCTTTGATTCGTAGGATTTTGTAAACATGGGAATAGGATTTGTAGTGGCCTGCCCACTTGAATCCTATAAGAATAGCAAGGAAATGCGGGGAGCTGTGTCGCCTTTGAGAGTTACACTGATATTAACAGTACCGCACCTTCAGTTGAAGAGAGCTGGTATCCGAAGCCTTTCTAGCCATACCGGCAATACTAGGACATATATTCCAGCAAGTTCCACTTTGCTGATTTTACTTTGATGCTTACGGTTTTCCCGTTATATCTACACTATGATCTGTATAGCTGCTTTGTGTCACACTAGTAGCAGTCCACTCTTGAAGCTAAACATCGCAATGACTTACAAAATTGGCACCAAGGCATTGAGTGCCATTCTGGATGCAATGAAACTCATACGCTCACCACCTGTTGATTCTTGTTCAGAATATGATCCTAATGACTATTCTAACCTCGAGGAGTCAAGGGCAGATGGCCTGTCCTGTTCACCCATCAAGGTGCCTGTTCTAATTTGGCAAGGTTTTATTGATTGCGCGTATCTTGCATATGTTGTCTTCCATTTCTTCTACTTTGTTGCACCGCCATCTGCTTAGTTTACTCATCATATATGTCGAGATGCCATGCCCATCCATTATCAATACATATTCCATCTGCCATCATACCATGTTTTTCCACTCAAATGTTTTTCTTGTGCATCAGACATCAAAAAGGAAGAGGGTGATTGCTGAACCTGAAGGAGCACCAGCAAAGTCCTTGAAAAACGTGGTTGTGCCGGAGGAATCAGACACCACCCCACTTATATTGGCTGTACAACCAGTGACACAAAACGTAGGACCGACTCGGGGGGGGGGGGGGGGGGGGGGGGGGGGGGGGGGGGGGGGGGGGGGGGGGGGGGGGGGGGGGGGGGGGGGGGGGGGGGGGGGGGGGGGGGGGGGGGGGGGGGGGGGGGGGGGGGGGGGGGGGGGGGGGGGGGGGGGGGGGGGGGGGGGGGGGGGGGGGGGGGGGGGGGGGGGGGGGGGGGGGGGGGGGGGGGGGGGGGGGGGGGGGGGGGGGGGGGGGGGGGGGGGGGGGGGGGGGGGGGGGGGGGGGGGGGGGGGGGGGGGGGGGGGGGGGGGGGGGGGGGGGGGGGGGGGGGGGGGGGGGGGGGGGGGGGGGGGGGGGGGGGGGGGGGGGGGGGGGGGGGGGGGGGGGGGGGGGGGGGGGGGGGGGGGGGGGGGGGGGGGGGGGGGGGGGGGGGGGGGGGGGGGGGGGGGGGGGGGGGGGGGGGGGGGGGGGGGGGGGGGGGGGGGGGGGGGGGGGGGGGGGGGGGGGGGGGGGGGGGGGGGGGGGGGGGGGGGGGGGGGGGGGGGGGGGGGGGGGGGGGGGGGGGGGGGGGGGGGGGGGGGGGGGGGGGGGGGGGGGGGGGGGGGGGGGGGGGGGGGGGGGGGGGGGGGGGGGGGGGGGGGGGGGGGGGGGGGGGGGGGGGGGGGGGGGGGGGGGGGGGGGGGGGGGGGGGGGGGGGGGGGGGGGGGGGGGGGGGGGGGGGGGGGGGGGGGGGGGGGGGGGGGGGGGGGGGGGGGGGGGGGGGGGGGGGGGGGGGGGGGGGGGGGGGGGGGGGGGGGGGGGGGGGGGGGGGGGGGGGGGGGGGGGGGGGGGGGGGGGGGGGGGGGGGGGGGGGGGGGGGGGGGGGGGGGGGGGGGGGGGGGGGGGGGGGGGGGGGGGGGGGGGGGGGGGGGGGGGGGGGGGGGGGGGGGGGGGGGGGGGGGGGGGGGGGGGGGGGGGGGGGGGGGGGGGGGGGGGGGGGGGGGGGGGGGGGGGGGGGGGGGGGGGGGGGGGGGGGGGGGGGGGGGGGGGGGGGGGGGGGGGGGGGGGGGGGGGGGGGGGGGGGGGGGGGGGGGGGGGGGGGGGGGGGGGGGGGGGGGGGGGGGGGGGGGGGGGGGGGGGGGGGGGGGGGGGGGGGGGGGGGGGGGGGGGGGGGGGGGGGGGGGGGGGGGGGGGGGGGGGGGGGGGGGGGGGGGGGGGGGGGGGGGGGGGGGGGGGGGGGGGGGGGGGGGGGGGGGGGGGGGGGGGGGGGGGGGGGGGGGGGGGGGGGGGGGGGGGGGGGGGGGGGGGGGGGGGGGGGGGGGGGGGGGGGGGGGGGGGGGGGGGGGGGGGGGGGGGGGGGGGGGGGGGGGGGGGGGGGGGGGGGGGGGGGGGGGGGGGGGGGGGGGGGGGGGGGGGGGGGGGGGGGGGGGGGGGGGGGGGGGGGGGGGGGGGGGGGGGGGGGGGGGGGGGGGGGGGGGGGGGGGGGGGGGGGGGGGGGGGGGGGGGGGGGGGGGGGGGGGGGGGGGGGGGGGGGGGGGGGGGGGGGGGGGGGGGGGGGGGGGGGGGGGGGGGGGGGGGGGGGGGGGGGGGGGGGGGGGGGGGGGGGGGGGGGGGGGGGGGGGGGGGGGGGGGGGGGGGGGGGGGGGGGGGGGGGGGGGGGGGGGGGGGGGGGGGGGGGGGGGGGGGGGGGGGGGGGGGGGGGGGGGGGGGGGGGGGGGGGGGGGGGGGGGGGGGGGGGGGGGGGGGGGGGGGGGGGGGGGGGGGGGGGGGGGGGGGGGGGGGGGGGGGGGGGGGGGGGGGGGGGGGGGGGGGGGGGGGGGGGGGGGGGGGGGGGGGGGGGGGGGGGGGGGGGGGGGGGGGGGGGGGGGGGGGGGGGGGGGGGGGGGGGGGGGGGGGGGGGGGGGGGGGGGGGGGGGGGGGGGGGGGGGGGGGGGGGGGGGGGGGGGGGGGGGGGGGGGGGGGGGGGGGGGGGGGGGGGGGGGGGGGGGGGGGGGGGGGGGGGGGGGGGGGGGGGGCAAACTTAGCCCCCGTTTCAAATTTCCTACATCACAGCAATATTAGTCGGTTTGGGATAGGACGGTAATCTCGCATACACCGAATATTTGTCGACGAGAGTTTGTTTTTGGTGCCCACCGTGTATGAATCAGGGAGGGAGTTGATTTCGGCCAAGGACACACTGTGTTTTGGCGCCCACCGTGTATGAATCCGGGTGAGAGGTGGTTATGTCACACTCGAGTGAAATTACAAACCTACCCCTATCGAAACCTATAGAAATCGAGCAGATAGGCTTTGCGTGGCGGGGATAGGCAGTAGTAATTTCCATCTCGCAGATTTTGGTTTCGGGCGGTTACTGCGACTTTCCCCGCATCGTTCAAATTTTGCAGAGTGCACGTTTACCGTGCCAACTCAATTCGAATCCCGTTTGTATTCTATTTTTTCGGGCGGGATCCATTTTTGATTGGAATAAAATTCTATATACATCATTTTTTTTATATATACTTTCAAAAGCACAACACCCATTATACATAAATATGGTTTACAATTGGCATGATCTCAGATTCATAAGGTTGTATCCATCAATTTGGATTTTCAAATAGGGGGGGGGGGGGGGGGGGGGGGGGGGGGGGGGGGGGGGGGGGGGGGGGGGGGGGGGGGGGGGGGGGGGGGGGGGGGGGGGGGGGGGGGGGGGGGGGGGGGGGGGGGGGGGGGGGGGGGGGGGGGGGGGGGGGGGGGGGGGGGGGGGGGGGGGGGGGGGGGGGGGGGGGGGGGGGGGGGGGGGGGGGGGGGGGGGGGGGGGGGGGGGGGGGGGGGGGGGGGGGGGGGGGGGGGGGGGGGGGGGGGGGGGGGGGGGGGGGGGGGGGGGGGGGGGGGGGGGGGGGGGGGGGGGGGGGGGGGGGGGGGGGGGGGGGGGGGGGGGGGGGGGGGGGGGGGGGGGGGGGGGGGGGGGGGGGGGGGGGGGGGGGGGGGGGGGGGGGAGACCTATACGCGTTCATCGTCTCTCGGGTATCTCTCGTGCTACCTGTATGTCCACAATGATCTTTTATCTTCGTAACACACTGACGGTACTCTCTCCCTCGACCTTCATCACTCTATCTCTCTCTAAGTATATCTCGCTCCCTGCTATGTGTCTCTAACTATGATTCTCCATGTGGAATCTCTTTCTCTCACATAAACACAAAACTTTGTCTTCCGGGGTCTCATTTCTCTCTACTATTCCCCTGTGTGCCACTCGCACACCCCTCATACAGAGATGTCTTTCGCTCCTTAGGTATGAGAACCTACGACTCTTCCTCTTAAATATCTCTTTCTCACACACAAACACAAACTCTGTCTCCCAGGGTCTCATATTTCTCCACTGTTCTCTTGTATGTCGCTCACACACACTCTCTCTCCCTAGAGATATCTTGCGTTCCCTCATATGTTTCTCTAGCTATCACTCTCGTTTTGAAATATCTTTCTCTCTCGCAGACACAAAACTCCGTCTCTCGGGATCTCATTCTCTCCGATATTTGTTTGTATGTGAGTCACATGCACCCTTTCTTCATCTCTGGGGGGGGGGGGGGGGGGGGGGGGGGGGGGGGGGGGGGGGGGGGGGGGGGGGGGGGGGGGGGGGGGGGGGGGGGGGGGGGGGGGGGGGGGGGGGGGGGGGGGGGGGGGGGGGGGGGGGGGGGGGGGGGGGGGGGGGGGGGGGGGGGGGGGGGGGGGGGGGGGGGGGGGGGGGGGGGGGGGGGGGGGGGGGGGGGGGGGGGGGGGGGGGGGGGGGGGGGGGGGGGGGGGGGGGGGGGGGGGGGGGGGGGGGGGGGGGGGGGGGGGGGGGGGGGGGGGGGGGGGGGGGGGGGGGGGGGGGGGGGGGGGGGGGGGGGGGGGGGGGGGGGGGGGGGGGGGGGGGGGGGGGGGGGGGGGGGGGGGGGGGGGGGGGGGGGGGGGGGGGGGGGGGGGGGGGGGGGGGGGGGGGGGGGGGGGGGGGGGGGGGGGGGGGGGGGGGGGGGGGGGGGGGGGGGGGGGGGGGGGGGGGGGGGGGGGGGGGGGGGGGGGGGGGGGGGGGGGGGGGGGGGGGGGGGGGGGGGGGGGGGGGGGGGGGGGGGGGGGGGGGGGGGGGGGGGGGGGGGGGGGGGGGGGGGGGGGGGGGGGGGGGGGGGGGGGGGGGGGGGGGGGGGGGGGGGGGGGGGGGGGGGGGGGGGGGGGGGGGGGGGGGGGGGGGGGGGGGGGGGGGGGGGGGGGGGGGGGGGGGGGGGGGGGGGGGGGGGGGGGGGGGGGGGGGGGGGGGGGGGGGGGGGGGGGGGGGGGGGGGGGGGGGGGGGGGGGGGGGGGGGGGGGGGGGGGGGGGGGGGGGGGGGGGGGGGGGGGGGGGGGGGGGGGGGGGGGGGGGGGGGGGGGGGGGGGGGGGGGGGGGGGGGGGGGGGGGGGGGGGGGGGGGGGGGGGGGGGGGGGGGGGGGGGGGGGGGGGGGGGGGGGGGGGGGGGGGGGGGGGGGGGGGGGGGGGGGGGGGGGGGGGGGGGGGGGGGGGGGGGGGGGGGGGGGGGGGGGGGGGGGGGGGGGGGGGGGGGGGGGGGGGGGGGGGGGGGGGGGGGGGGGGGGGGGGGGGGGGGGGGGGGGGGGGGGGGGGGGGGGGGGGGGGGGGGGGGGGGGGGGGGGGGGGCATTTGTTCCTACCACCCTTCATCCACCCTTACCCGTATGATAAACAATCACATTAATTTACTTGTATAACATGGACAAATTCCACTTTACTTTAGTAGTTAGCAAACTTATCATTTGTACCCTTATAAAAAACCGAGTTGGCGATGATGGTGTGCCTGCCATCTTGTAATATAGACCGTCTGATCTATATCTGACGGATAGAAAGCGAACTATGATAATTTTACAAAAGATAGCCGCACCTCTCTCCACATCCTTATCTCCCACACCTCATTGCTGAGCAATTAAAAAAGAAAGTCTCCGGAACAATCAAGCATGGTGGCCGCTGCCGCCTGCCGGCGCCGTCCATCCCCATGCCTCCGCCCATTCCGACCACCAGTCACCACCACGCTCCACTCCTCCTCACCTTATCTCTCATCTTTCATTTTTTCGATGACATTCTCGAGATACCAGTTTTCCGATAAAATTCTCGAAATATCATTTGTTTTTACACATGGGATTACTCCTGCATGGGTAGATTACAACATGTGTTTTGTAAAAAAATGCATATTGATGTTCCATGCAATGCACGAGCATCTTGCTTGTAATTATATAACGCAAATCACGAGCAGGAAGTGACATTTGTTTTACACAACCACATTAACATGGCCACGTAAATCACTAGCTAAAGTAAATACCATTATACTTATATCCCGATGCAAAGGGTTGAGTACATGTCCGAAGAGTAGAGTCGCACA